>JAECUM010016074.1:0-24717 GCA_016617855.1 Megalonaias nervosa
TATATATATATATATATATATATATATATATATATATATATATATATATATATATATATATATTCATGTATGTATGTATTGCCTTTCCCATTGTACAATGGTGGGTGACGAGGGTGGGGTAGGGTAGATTTTTCCATGATACGAAATGAACAAGCAACAATTTAAACCTCTGTATAGGTCTGATTCAGTAATATGTTGCTCAGTTAGGTAATAGACCCTGCACTGATATTTTATTTTCTCGCTGGAATTTGATGTCTAATAGGATAGATACGTTCAGTCTGGACTGTTTCTTAGTTACACCCCAAATTTCATATGATGATAATTTGTTATTGTTGGCATTGATAGAAAGCATATTTAAGGTGTCGTTTTATATAAAAGTTTTAATTATGATGAGATTGCCTTTTCTTAGTCGTTTTTGTTATCAAACAACCCGATTATCTAATTATCCTGACCTCTTAAAACTATGACTTCGATAAAGTACAGCAATATTGATCAGTCCAAGCTCAAACTGAAGTCTTTCAGTTAGATTTTCTTGCGGTAAGTTATTTGTGTGTCAATTTTAAATCACGAAATAAACCTGTCGACGGTGCTCCATCCACCCGCAGTAATGCGTTGAAACCGCAGTCAGTGTGTTAAACAAACCAACGAAGATGTGAATATGTCTTCGACGAGCAAAGGACGTGTTGCGAATTCGAGCAATTTACCATCTTATTTTACCAAATATTTTTTTTTTATTATTATATAAAACTATTAATTCATATTTCATATCCATACCACTCCTTTCTAAAAATAAATTCTTTAAACCTGCACAGGAAAACTTTACTGAAACTTTAGACTACTTTAAAAATGTAATCTCTCTTTGTCTCTGTCTCTCTCTCTCTCTCTCTCTCTCTCTCTCTCTCTCTCTCTCTCTCTCTCGTAGACACGTCTCGCCTACTGCAACAGCTCACACGCTTACATTACGTACAATACCAATCAGCAAGTTCTCATTTGTTTCGTAGAGTATATTGTGGCACAGTTTACCCCACATGTACTGTACACATGTCATGATTGAATTGATTTTAGGAAATTGTATTAAAAGCAATTCTTGTAATTCGAATGTGCATTATTGTAATAAAGATTATGGTTCCTAAATTAGAGTCGCAGGAATTTTTGTATTGCTCGAGTTATTAGAATTTTTTCCTATATTCGAAGTCAGCGAATTTAATATTCAGTAACATTAATACAAGGATTGATAGATTAGCAAAATTCATTTTGCGGACGTTTATCAGCTGAGTACATATACTTCATGGAAAGTGCTACTACAGTAGATTGTTTTGTAATGATCCTTGTAAATTCGAAGAACAGGAAGGTTGCAAACTACGAAGTCAGACGAAACTAAAACGTGCACAGACAGGCGATCATAGATGAAAATGGAAGATATTATATTTCAGTTCGTAAATTTTCGTAAAACTCCGAAAAACAAACCTTGTACTTTTTCTGACATTGAAGCATGAGTTAAGCTGATAATAGTATATAGAAATGTGACTACTCTACCAAGTTCAGGAAACCATGTTGTTTATGCCATCTGGTTCCTGGGCCAGGTTTAGGAATACCAGGGGTGTTCTGTACCAAGTTTACGAAAATTTGGGTTCTTTACCAAGTTTAGGAATCTGTTGGATTCTGATGAAAAAGCCTTGGTGGGTTATAGAACAAACGTAGGAGTAATGTCGATTAGATCCTGCAAAGGTATGTGGGTTCTGGTCCACGGTATGTTCACGCTCCATGATGTGACTGATGTTTCTGTGTCCAAACCCCAGCATTGAAACGCTATCGGTGAAGTGTCTTTTACTGTAAAAAGCGCATTATCCGTTTTTGTTGACCAGCAGCAAGTGATCACGTGCCGTTTAGACCTGACGGTTCACTTCTTGTAATATTTGAGACCACTAGCCAGCTCAGTAATTATCGATCTTTGCAATGCGATGGACAACGTGCATCAGAGCCTGGTGGAACAGACGAAGATATAAGATATACTTGGTCTTACTCATGAGATTTGGCACAAATATTTCTTTTTTACTTTGCTGTCTCCCAGACCTAACTTGTCCTTTTGTGCTGACCGTTCCAGAGACAGAATCTTATTGGAGACCAGAAGTTTTTTTAGTGCAGAACGGAAAATCGTTGTGGACCTCGTGCAAGTGCTCAATATAGATAACTTCCACCTCAACGTAAGAACATATGTCGTCGACCTAACCGGTTGAGCGCTTCTGCACAAACTGCTCTGCAGTGATCCAGAGAAAACCGAGAACGGGATGGGGCTGAAACATGGTCCAACAATACAGATTGTTTATATTCTATAAATGATGTACACGTATGGTTCTGTAGATCATACTTGGACATGTATTTTTTGTTGGCCACGGCATGTTTCTATGCTGACGACGGAGGTTCCGCCTCTTACCATCTGTTCGGTAAACATAAACATATCCGAGTCGGTGAAGAGTTTTAACTGCTCCACTTTTCTTCAGCAGTGCATCCCATGCCAACTCCGGCGATGAAAAGTACCAGAGCGGATCCAGCTGATACTTTTTTGGCAGGTTTCCCTGAAATTCTGAAGATATCTGCGAGTAGTAGCATGTCTATTTCAGATACATATCGTGGTACTCACGTTAGAATCTGGAAAACCAATATTTCTCCACACCGCCGGCGCTCTGTAGTATAAGGCGCAGACATAAATTGGAATCTATGAACGTAAAGTGGCCAACCGAGAGGGACATATACTTTTCAAAATGACTTGGGATGCATCTGATTTTGGTCCGACGGATTTTAAGAGTTCTCTGATCCACAGATGGTTTAATACCGCTGCGATAAAGTGTCCATCGTGCCTCCGTAGATTATATGCGATCACTGAAACGAAGGCTGGCTCATTGTAATTTAAGTTGCACTGGACATGAGCTGTGCCGCGATAAAGCAAAGTCAGATGACAGTGGTCCCGAACTTCTTACCGTGCGGTTTGAAATTATCTTCGCAGATATGACAGCCAACCTCTGACTTGTGCTACCGTTGTTGTTCTGGTGTGAGCGGAATCAGCGGTGCTTCATTTCTTCCGATGCCTGTGTTGCGCTTGTACTTGGAAACAAGCTGCTCGAAGAACCAGACGGCGCAATCGGAACCAAGATGTTGACGATATGGTGACAAAAAACTTTCATCGGCGGCATAGCAGGTTTTGTAGCCGATTGCGCATGGCACATGCTGCTGATCCACCTGTGTTAAAGATTGATGATGATAAGGATGTTGTCCGTCCACTTTTTCCAGTGTCGCTTCCGAGTCAAAGACGATATGAAAAGTCTGAGCAAATTTTCTGTTATTGTTTTCAACTGTAGACGATTTTGTCCATTTTCTGTCATCTGAACGACTTGCGTTTCTTGACAGTAACCCGAAACCACATGCTTGTCCAACTTTTCCTGCCGTTGGAAACATTGGAAACACTTGTAGTAAAAATGCACCCTGTAATCATGCTTAATGTACTCCGAGAGGCACAGACGACTAAAATTCTTGACTTAGACGAAATGCGATTGATAGTAAAGTAAATTAATGCCGTTTTGATTGGCCGATGCTGAAATCATCAGCGGGTAGACAGTGTAATCTTTTTCCGAGTTTTATTTTTTTTAAAGCTAAAGACGTTGATCGACCGTTTTGGTAGGTCTTTGACTTACGCGAGGAACCGGATATTGTATGTTTTGATGTTATCGAAATACAGCTTGTAGTTGGAAACGCGATCCACTTGATCTGTAGCAGGATACAATGCGGAGAGCACTGCCCAGACCAAACAGTGGTAGTCGTTGTTTTTAACATTCAAGCACGCCTTGGTGCGTAACATCTTTCCGGGGAGCTTGACATAATTACATCCACGGAACGGGTGATATTGTGCTGTTTGAAACGATATCGAGTTCACTCCGACAAAGATGCGCGTTTTTCCGCCCTATTGGTAATCTTCTATCCTGCGCCGGAGAAACGACCAGACGGTGTCTACGATCGTGTTAAAATCATCGCGACGAGAAACGATGACCGATTTCGATCTCAGCAAGACGTGAACGGTGTTTTCCTGTTCTGCTCTCGTGAAATGAACTTTAAAAGCAACACATAGTTTAATAGCCGTATGTGTTAGCACTTACGTTCAAGGGTCGACTTCAGAAGTCGTTGTAGCAGTTCTTGATCAACACCTTAAGCAAGCACGTCTGGATTGCCGTAAACAAAACCTTTGTCAGGGCCTCCTTACGCCCTCTCGGTTTGTCATGGTACTAGTAACCGGGCCGGGATGAATTTGGTACATCTAGGGAATTTTTTCAATATCAGCTCACCGCCGTCGACTAACCATCTCGTTTTCCATCTCGACCATTTCAGCACTTGTTCTGGGTTAAACCGTGGGTTTCCCAGTGAGAGCCGTGTACTCACCGCGTAGTTGTTTCCCTTTACCGCTGTGGGGTGATGATCTCTCGGTCGCTGAGATGGTTAAAATCCGTCACGGGATCACCGCCAAGGAACGCCCAAAGCAACCCCCGGACCTACGGAGATGAGTATATCAAGCGCATTATTTGACCTGAGAAAACTGGCTTGTCGCTGGGTGATCCTGAAGTAAATATCTCTCAGGCGACTGATCCGTTCATTTCGTAGAATGAAAGTTTGTCCATAGTTGAGTATAACCACCCTTCCATTTATCATTTTCTCCATCATTATTATAATGGTTCTGATAAAAATAAATTATCTTATATGGTTTTCACAATAAAGCTCTAACTGCTTGTTATTTTTTATTTCTTTAATTGTTTGCCAATTTTTTGATTTCGAGTTAGGTATAAATTTTATATCTTAATAATATAGCATAAGAGAATGTCCTCACCAGTAAAAGATAAATGTCAATTGTTATTTCAAAGCACGATGGAGATGTGCGATAAAGCCTGCAGAGGCACCTACTGCGTACAACACAAAGTGATCATCCAAAAAAGGAATCTCAGGACCTCAGCCTTGCTTCGAGTGCCGGATAGGTGTTCGCGGTTGCATACAGATCTGTAAAACTGCGGTGGCTAAAACATCAGGACGACCAAATACTAATACAATAATGTAAGAAAAAGCAACAAGATCAAAAAAACCACAGCGATCATCGACGACTACATGATACAGATTAAACGTGCCGCGATCATGAAACAGCAACAGCCGAAGCCGGATGATGCTTAATGGTATTAAAACGCAGAAACAAAATACGTGAGATGGCACCCGATACTGTCAATCATCACATGCTAAGGTCTTTTATTCGTGTCCGTAGTCACCCACGTATTAATAGAATGGATAAAGTTCATGACTATCTCTGGTCCGAACACAGTTGTTTTATTGTTTGTTTTGTTTTTGTTTATTGTTTTTGTTTTTTTAGCCTGACACGTGTTTGAGTTTGATGAATTCTTCTCGGTGCATACAGGAGATGCTGTGTTTTGTGATGAGATCTATGTCAAAGTTGATGTTGAGCGTGCCATTGTGGAAGAGCCCTTTTTGCTGCTGTGCTGTGAGTAAAACGAGATCTATTCCTATCCCTACCACCTAGGTAAGCGTGAGCGGCACAGTGATGTCTATGTTGAAATGGCATGTGTTCACGATGGCATCTTCAAGATTTTTACGTTTTCCGATGATGGCATATTTGAGGTACCGGCTATTGTCAGCCATGTCTATATTTTCTTAAGACTGCGATCATTTTAAGAGTATTTTTAAAAAAGTATTCTGTTTTCATGCACCTCACGTAGTGTTTCCGGATGAGTTCCTCTTCTTAGATGACCCAGATGACGTCATTTTCCGACAACTGTCTGCGCTGCTCTTGCTTGAGCAAAATTTGCTTGCGCGCCACACCTATTGCTCTCGTCGCAGTGAGTTCTAAGGTCACAGGAATGTTGTTTCTAACCAACGTCGCGATAGCTTTGTCCAGTAAGTCTGGGTTTTGCCAGATGACGTCCGTGATGAAAACCTCATCGTCGTCGGCATTTTTTAAAATAGAGAATGAATATTAAAATAATCGTAATGGTTGAGGATTTGCATCAGATGCCAGACAAATGTTTTGTGTATTAGCGCATCTGACAAAAGTTCACGGAGTGGTATCATCTAATTCAGACGACCCTCGGCAGATCCAAGCTAGCTTCGTCATGGGACGCTGCCCCTTCGGTGATATCGATTTGATCGTGGCTAAAATTATCTTCGCCCGGGGCTGAGATAGTCTGGACGACGTCACCATGCTTGTGGGGATCGATGTTCGAGCCTGTGTTAAGACTCTACAAGAGGTCGCTGCTAGGAGGTAAATTCGTGGGGAACGACATTTCCATCGACTGCGCAATCTCAGGTTTCACCTATGCCCCTAATAGGTACATCGTGACCGATCATTTTATTGCTTGAGTTTAAATGCCTGTTTGAGTGACACATGACGGTGATGCCCGAGCAGTATTACCCGCAGGTGGTATTTGGTCTGACCGTGTCTCCGATAGCTCCCCTGGGTCTGCTGATCGATGCGGTATTTAGTAAGTGCTCTTACAACCAGCTGAATGTAACGCGGCCTTAGGAGAAAAACGCCATCATCACTACTTTTGCCGTTACACCAAAGCGCCCTTCGCCATCGGTATCCTGCTATTTTTAGCAATCACGACTTGCGCGAGGGGTACGGTAATTCTTACGAGGCAGAGCTGATACAATTACTTTCGCAGTCTCTGGACACGAAAGTGATGCTATACATGTATCGCGAGAAGGTATTAAGTTGTTACGACGTCGACATGATCTATTCTAAAAACAAAAACATCGTCGTGTACTTTCCATTTAAGCTGATGGCGCTGAAGAAACATTACGGCTGTCACCTGGGAAATTTTGTAGCGTGATCGACAAAACCGTGTTGCGTCTTCACAAATACAATCTGTGAAGCAGGCTAACGTCAGTCCTGAGGATTGAACCTACATGTACATTTTAACTTACACGAGCGTTTTCTTTCTCCGTATTTTCTGTCATAGGACTTCCTCCAAGCGGCCAAAGACAAACTTAAGCTTGAAAATGGAGACAAATTCCGAAGCCACCGATATGAGCACACCACATCGGTTTCCGGTGTTTCCTGTGAGCAATGGAATGTGACCAATGTGGCTTCTGACGCGGCGCGTGTACACGTACATTTTATTGGCTACCTGGTTGTTTGTCATTAATTACGATACCAAAACAAACACAAAAAGCACCATCACCATTTTTTGCTTCCGGATTGCCATTACATGATCATGGGTCCTACGGGCCGCGACAAAACTAACTTGATGGTGAATCTGTTGCTAAACAACATGCTTAATTGCGATCGAATTGTTATTTACAAGTTAAATCCACATCAGTAGAAATGCAAAACTCTTTCCGAGTTTAACGAGTCGCTGAACGAAATGTTGAAGACAGCACTGGCGACGACTCCATATTTACCATCGTTGAGCCCTACGAGATCCAGCCGGTGGAGGAAATGGATTCGGACCTGCACAAGATTATAGTGTTTGACATTACAATCAATCGCGATAACATGACTAAAATTTTCGAGTATTTCTCGTTGTCGTGAAACAAGCACTGCACCAGCATTTACCTGGCGCAATCATATTACGACGTACCAAAGAACATCATGAGCAACACGGAATGTTTTGTGCTGTTTCCGGGCTGGACAACTGGGACATCGACGCGAACGCGCGAGACCAATACAGCAGCAACACCGCGAAAGAATTCAAAGACTGCTACGTTGCCGTGACGTCTGGATCAAAGCACGATTTTATGACGTTTCACCGTGACGCGGAAACGGTGCCTAAGCAATGCTGAAAAAGATTCGACGAGTTTTACTTTTTTATATCTTTTATTTCCTCCGTCGGTATAACCCCATGTCGTTTGGAAAAAATCACCAGTAAGCGACAACGCGAGGATGTGCTCAGAAAATTTGTCGAGCAACCAGCGGCGTTTTGTCACCAGGTCATCGATGATAAGGTTGGTAAAGAGACGTTTAAGCGCAATGTCGCCAGAATCTGTTCAAACCTGTCACCATAACGATTAACAGTGCCGCAGAAATACAGAGCGTAGAGCTATCAGCGACACCGTTGTTGGACATAAAGTAGTTTCGGATGAACAACAAGCCAAGATCCTTTGAAAAAACTATTCCATATCAATCAGTGTCTACGGGTGATGAAATTAAAGCTGAAGAAGTGATGACATATCTTGACACGACTGGAGAAAAGATACAATCTTTATTGAAAAGACTGATAAAAGACTAAAAAAGACATAAAAGTTTTAAATAGTGAGATAAACAATTTACGTGATTACTACGATCTTTTCGACACTAACATCAGACTTACAGCAAAACGTGATGAATTGCGGGTGCTGCGCGACAAAGCCAATAACGCTACTAATAGACACAGTAAAGAGAAAAAACTTCCAAAACTAAAATTCAAAGCCCTTACGAATCCCCAGAGAGCGACATCGAGTGTAATATTGGATACAGAATTCCTGGCGGGTCTGGGACCCCCTACTACCAGAACCCGGCCGAGATCATAGCACGGTTAAAGCTTCTGGTTGCTTCTAAACATGCTGGTAATGTCAATAATATGGTAGAAATTTTAAATTATTTGCTGTCATGTGATCTGCTCACGCAAGACCAGTACCAAATTTTCTACAACGTTCTGATCAGCTAATAACTTGTTGTGTCAAATCCAGGTTTGTGTCAGAACCCTAAAATAAGATGCCTCTCAACGATACCACGGTGTTGTTAGATTCTCGATTGGTAAATTTGACCGTGCGGTACAGTGCGAAACTGAATTAGACTAGCAGGCATCTTACGAAATCGTGCTGATCTCCACCGAGGTCTGGAACAGCTTTCTTAACGTCACCGCGAGCAATAATCGGTTTTCGTATTGTGCCAGAGCACAACGTCAAACAATCACGATCTCTCCAGGCGGGTATTACATCACCTATATTACCACGGAATTTCACGGGCGATCACGGCAAACGGACACACCTCCACGAACATCAAAATCGAGCCCAATTACTCCACGCTGAG
This sequence comes from Megalonaias nervosa, assembly GCA_016617855.1. Taxonomy (NCBI): domain Eukaryota; kingdom Metazoa; phylum Mollusca; class Bivalvia; order Unionida; family Unionidae; genus Megalonaias; species Megalonaias nervosa. The sequence goes on from JAECUM010016074.1 coordinate 9,056, forward strand.
AAGCAGAATCACATTATTTGGAAGTTACAGAAGAGTACAGAATTTGCTGCCACCGCGAACATGATTCCATTAGCCGGTGTCGGTAACGCCGATGCTCTCAACGGAACCAATTTCAGAGCCAATTTTGCTTTTACTCGTACTGGCAAGTACAATCTTGGATTTGCCACACGGCGCACTCTTACCTAGTCTAGTCGTGAAATTTGCATGATGGTTCCTCTGAGAAGCATGTTAAGAGTGTGCCGTGACATACGCTCGGTGGTCAGAGGTGTCAAACACACTGATACTAGAAAGAGATTCTCCTGCAGAATACATGTACATGGTAGGTGGAATTGGAGCTCCAGCCGATGGACAGTTCACCATGACGTGTCTCTTACTCTGGATGCCAAAACAGTTGCACCCTCGACGGCCCACTTGTTTGAGTTAGAGACCTCACTGGCGAGATTAACCAAAAACTTTACTTCGAGTAGAACCCGATTTACTTGCAGCAGCTCGCGCACATGCAGGCGACAACATCATGGAGAATGGCAACCAATCTAGCTTCCTATGTACGTGTTCGTGGCTTTTCAGTTAGTAACACGGCATGAAACCCAAACTAGCAACAAGCCCATTTTCGACAATCTGAATTTATCTCGTATTCATGTCCGCATCAATTCTAGGCAATATCCAGAGCAGGAACACAAGTGTAACTTTGCTAACTGATAGCTCCGTTGATGATTGCATTGCTGATGATACCGATGAATAAACGCTTGGGTAACTATTCTCGGAAACATTATTTTCGATCTTGGATCAATCCAGAGGCAATGGTAAAAGTTTTGGTTGTCGTTCTGCTCAAAGTTTGACTGATGTTGTTTCGAGCTGTAGGTAAAAGGTCTACACGCTGCACTAAAAGTTGGACTTTTTCGATCGTGGTTTTATATTCAGATTTAGCCATCAAATAGAAGACGGTACTGCTTCGATTCAGTCTTAGGGTACATCCGTAACGTTTAACAGATATTCGTCTTGCAACCACATATCCAAATGCAAACGATTCATCACTTCTAAACTGTACCCTTGTTTGTTTTTTTTTTTTCTCTGGTCTTTAAATCATTGCGAGGATAATCGTCTTGTGTTATGTATGTGTCATTGAACTTCTCTGTAGTGTTAGGTTTTCATAGCAAGGAAGCATCCAAATGTGTGTTGATGGCTTTTATGCATACGCCAAGAGATTTTCCAGGTAAACTTGGTAAGGGTAAGTATTCGCTGAATTATGAATACATGAAACATTGTTGATGGAAGCTACTTTAGCATCGCTGACTGGATTGGTTTTCTATGCTTTAAGAACTTTAACTTTCAGGTACAAGTGGCTGTTATTCAGATCGATGTAGTCTGTCCTTTGATTTAAAATTCGACAGTGGCTGAGGTAGTCAAAGATGATACGGGATGCAATTTTACCCATTGGAACTCTTGCATCGTCATCATGGTGGGTGGCATGTCGTGGCAAACAGACACAGTTCTGACTTTGATCATTTACAACGATCTCGGTGCATTATTTTTGTTTTTAGTTAGTAATAAAACACATCTAATTCTCGCTCTGTTTTTCTTAGTTTCTTCTTTTTCTAAACGGGTCTATGGGGTTTGAAGGGGTTTCGACTTCTCTTTCTGTCTCGTCCTTGCTTTGCTGTAGAAAATATACTAAAGCATTGACCAGAATCTTGAAGGACATCACAATACACAAGGATCAAGTTTAGTCCATCTTTCAGTTTGATAGCGAAGCGAAAATACAAAATACTTGTAAAATCGACCGCTGTTGTGAATGTCTTTTGAATGCAATGCTATGTTCATGTTTCGAAAAAGTATAGTAAACAAACTGGGAGAAAATATCATAAACACCGTTTTACCAAGGCAAAAATACATTTTAAGACGGTTGGCTATTTTATGGTACTTGATCAGTACATTTTATGGTACTTGGTCAGTTTTTTCTAGTGCTTTGCGAAATTGATCGCTGAATAACTGAAATCTTTCCAGCGAGATGTTGAGTATTAAAATAAAATCCTGCAGGAATGATTATGGTACATGTAGCCAATTGGGGATTCGTAAATGAGAGGAATGTTTTTGTTCAAGTGTTGCTGAACTTTTTTGTTGAATATTTCGACGAGAAAGGATGTTTGGACTCCGATCACATTCTTGACTTGAGAGGGATAAATGATTTGTACAAAAGCTACGTCCCAGTGAGCATCCTGATCCGATTGTATCGACTGAAGTAATTCGGTTGTGACACAACATAAAGTATTGTTGGGAAACACATCCATAGAAATGTCGCTCAGTAATGTTAAATAACATTGGTTATTCATAAAGCAATGGTTCTGTTTTCAAAGGAGTCACTCGTTGTCACGGAAGATTGTTGTTCTAAAAGAAAGTCACAGAAGAAGCCTGCTACTGTGACTGGTAAAGTTGCTGTTTGGAGTGGAGTTGGCGGAACTACTGTTGCTGTTGTTACTGTTGGTATATTTCAACATAGTGCTTTGAAGAAGATAGCCAATACAACAGCTGAGTAAAACGGTCTGCAAGTGTTTGTCACCTTTTTGCAAACTCAGATTAGTGATGGCTGCTCATATAAACCACACATATTTGGCAGAAAAAGACAAATTTACAGTGGTTATTGCTGTTGCTATTTTTTGTTCTTGAAGAGACGAACTCTGAGAAGGAGAGATAGCTGCTGTCTTCAACTGCACGGTAGTCACTGTTGCTTCTATTTATAGTTGATGACTTATGAAGCCGCAATCGAAAATTCGAAACATGAAAGATAACCTTTACAAATCCATTTCACTTCCTGAAGTCGACGTTTTCCTACTTTACGTAATCAAGAATGATTTTGATATCATATACGTAGTTTTATTCTTTAATCACTAGTTGTAAAGGTGGCAAGAAAAAGTTTCATTTTAACACTTTTCTATTCATGTCTTAGAATTTGTAGGTTTGTTTTAGTCACGCGAACCAATTTTCTCTCTTTGAAATTTTGTCTTCTTGGATGATTCTCGGATGTTCAGAACAACCACATTGATAACACGCACAATACACCAAATATACTTATTTACTATCACATAAGATAGGTAAGTATAATCGAGGGATTCTGATTCTTGTTTCATTGGCAATTAATTGAAGAGTCTATCTTCTCAAGGTATGTGGGTAGGTGTATTTAATGTGTAAACAACCTTACCCTTCGCATTTTACAGATAATTAAAACATTATTTTCTGAATAAGTACAGACACTTCAAATACGATGAATGACTTCCTTTCTATCTCGTTTAATCTCCATGTCTTTAATTTATGTTACTTATTTTTTATCGTCTTCAACTTCGATCAGAAAATGTTATTTTCTCTTTGTCAGTATTTTGCTTGCCACTTTTTTGATTCAAAGCAATATTGCAACTCAAAAAGGAACAGCGAAATTGAAAATGAACATAAAGAAATAAAAAATTGAGAAAAGAAAAATTTGAAAATGAAAATTAAAAGCGTTAAATTGAAAATAAATTTAAAATGGTAGCCTCCACCTTATTTTAATTATTTTACTGACAAAATTTAAAACGTTTAGCTTTCCCATACAGATATATTATTTGTGGTAAATGTAAGAACGGTACATACAAAGTCATAGCAACCATTGTGAATTAAAGTATTCAATTTTACCGTGTATGTGCGAGTTGTCATTCAAAATTTCTGGAAGTCACTTTCAGGGCAGCTAGATTGTAAAACTAATTGTTACCATGTACTGAACGACTTTCTTTCTTCGCTGATTTTGGTTGATGGTTGGTCTGTTATCATATCAGGTTTACCCCCCTTCTCTCTCTCTCTCTCTCTCTCTCTCTCTCTCTCTCTCTCTCTCTCTCTCTCTCTCTCTCTCTCTCTCTCTCTCTCGTGGATGTCGATGGCGTTGGATGCGGGCCAATAATATATTCTTCAAAATCACTAGCGAGAACTTCTGCCAACACTATTTAGACAGTGTTGGGTGACACTTGACGTCATTTGTCGCTTGGATTCTGCTTTCTCCTTGGAAATATGAAATCGTTTTATCTTAATTGCAAAATTTTCTTTGACTAACGATATGGAGGAGAGGTATATATATATATATATATATATGTTATATATATATATATATATATATATATATATATATATATATATATATATATATATATATATATATATATATACACACACACGGAGTAACCCTCAGAGTAAACAGCCAATGAGTTATTAATCTTTGAAGATGGAAGTGTCAATAAAACTTTCACTTCTCGTTAGAGACTTACAGAGAGTAACTATGATTCAAGTAAGAAGACTACTTTTTTCCACTAGATAAATGTGAGATACTTATGTCTGTAAATGTAAGGGCATTGGGTTCCATAATGTACACATCGTCAAAGCAAAGGAAAGATACGACAAATAAGAGCCGAACGGAAAGGTACCTGTTATCAATGTCAAGATAAAATTAATTGGTCTTCAGATTGTACTAAGAGAAAAGAGAACCAAGAGAATGATCATTCAAAAGGCAGAAACAGGCAAAGAAGAACTCATTCCAGTCGAAAAATTCAAGAAGGCAAAACAAGCAGAGATAGCAGCAGAAAAGGAAGAACAAATTGCAATAGAGTAATTCAAAAGAAAAAGACAGTAAATAGTAGATTTTAGTGATGTGTTATGCAGTTCATTATGATTCTTTTTCAAGAGATGATGCCAATGCACGGGGGTGCTTCTTTGTCTTGGTCTGTTTCTTTTAGTTTGGGTAACACACTCAAAGACACTTTCACGGACAAAAGTTCTTTTTAAAAATATCGCTTGGTCGGTAGTAAATGTCTGATGATGGCTAGTAAATTCGGGGTACTGGATATCAAATCACTAGATTTTAGTCACTCTTGACGTTTCGTTGCTTAGTGTGAGTGTTAATCACCAACAACAGCGTGAAATATTTACCTTTGCACGTTTCATACCTTTGCATGTTTCACAAGTTTCAAAATATATTAAAATTATGAACGTTTTGGCTATTTGTTTAAAACAAATTGCAAGCTTTGTAACTTGCAATAACACTTTTCACTCCTCGCAAATTCATCATAATTTGTTTATCTTTTGTTCGTAGAAAATGCAAATTTGTAAATATTTCACTTTAAATTGCTTGAGAATTGGTACAAAAGATTTTTTTATTTACTTTTACAATTTTTATATTTGGAGAAAATTGCCTTTTAATCTTCGCTAAATTCAGCATTAGCTTAGACATGTAGTTTTACATTTTGCCTCCACCTTATTTTAATTATTTTACTGACAATTTATAAGTAACGGTTAAATCTCGTTTGAATATGAAAACATTGTCCTAAAATGTTTTAAGTCTGCACTAAAGCTTCAGAACTTAAGTCCTACTTTTAGCTTTGGCCAGCTTTTTGTTACATCTTTTCGAGATTATTTTCTCAAACAAACCCCACCGTTTAGTTTAGAAGTACAACTTCAGTCATGGCCAAATTCTCCCAAATTTTCCTGTTTTTTATTTTGTTTTTGCTAAAGTCCAGTACAATATTTTAAATTTTGTGCTACTTTTAGTCTCTGTCATCTAAATTAAACGTTCCAGAGTGTTTGCAAGCCTCTGCTGAAGTCCGTGACATGTTAGTAATTTTGCTACTACGTTTAGTCTGAGCCAGTTTAATCTAATGTTCTGTGATGTTTTCAGCCACCGTTATATTCTGGCACAGTTTCGTATTTTAGCATTTCATCTAGTCACGCGCATATACTATCCGTATTTTCTTGACTACAGCTATTAATTGTTTCAGTACAATATGTGAAATTTACCAACACCGCTAACATAATTTAGAGTATCGTTAATACTTTATGCATATAGCCACTAAGCAAAATGTAACTACATACGGCGTTTTTGGATAGCAAGTGTGCTATCTGAAGTCAGCCACTTCTAACAATGTAGCCCCATTTGATGTCAGCCACTTGTAGCAATGTAGCCCCAGCTGAGGTAAAAATGTTACAACTTGACTCAATAAACACTTTTGACCCTATAAACCCATTCTCATGTTAATCCTACGGACCACTTTTACATAGGATTTCCCGTGTGACCCCATATAGTTCGCCGCTCGTCAACCTTTAGGCTAATGCTAATTCCCGTACGACTCACAATCGTCAAATACAACTACTTTTTTACTTCGCTCTGTTTAATGTTTGTCTTGTACAAAAAGACTCATTGGCAACCAAACATGCTCAGGCTAATTAATAACTTATTGTTTAGTATTTGTTGTCATTTTGTTGCACACACAAATCTCTCTTCTCTCTCTCTCTCTCTCTCTCTCTCTCTCTCTCTCTCTCTCTCTCTCTCTCTCTCTCTATATATATATATATATATATATATATACATATATATATATGATGCACATATTATTATGGAGACATGTTTGTATCTTTTATCATGTACATATGACAATTACGTTTATGAAGAAAAAGAAATCAACTGCGTTGTATAGATTACCGTTGAGAAGTAGAAATATTCCAAAACATTCCTTGCAAAATTCTTTAAAGCGAGATCAGCCTAACCAAACCAGTTATCCAGAATTATTTGTGAGGCACATAATAACAATAGAAGAGACCAAATACATCAAATGTAACAATCAAGTTCATATATGATCTTCGACTTTAAACCCATTTTATAGAAATTATCCAGACGATGAATTCAATATCTTTCCTTTAACAGACGTTTTATTTCAGAATTAAGAATATGAAGCTTCAAATGAAAAATCTTGTACATTATGGAAGCTATCATTAAGGCGTATGGAGTGGTTAAAAAGTTGGATTGATGAAGTTATTTATGTCAAATCTGTGTTAGTTCATACGTTAAATTCTGACGGGTTTGTCCAACATATTACTTTTCACAAGTTATCCAAACAAAAACAACATAACATTAAATGTTGCACCGTTAGCACCATAAAGCGTCTTAAATGTTTCCTTGGCTTGACTGCTACCGATATAAGTGTTTTCATAAATAAATGATCAGTGCCAATATTGAGGTATTTTAGTTCATAAACCATGACGTTTAAACATTTAACAGTCGTAACTCATTTCGTATTGAAATAGGTCAAAAACTGTGAAATGTGATTTCAAAAAGACATGCCCTACTCTCCACATATATATACTTTTTAAAAATTAATCAACATATATATGATTCGTTTCGCCTTCTGTTAATATTTATGATTATGTACATACGTGAAGTATTTCCATTTAAACTTTATTTCGTCACTGTGTTAGTTATGGAATATGTATATTCTTACAAGATGGTTTAGGTAATAGTTACCTATCTCGTCTGTTATTACATTTTTCGTTTAATTTCTGCTTGTATTATACTCTTCGGTGTGCGATTAGAAGCTTTCTTATGTGTGCTACCGCATATAAAACTGTTTTCTCTTGTATCAAACAGCGTCATCACTTCAAGCAGCAGAGGGGGTGAACAGACCATTTTGCTTGAGACCTCATTTATGAAAAAATAAGCCTTCCTACAAAAAGGAAATCTTAAAGGTCAATAACGTTAAACCACAACCTCTAACTGACCATGAGATTTCTCTAGGGTTAGCTTATCTCGTTACTTTATCTCTGACTCTTTTGGTTTTTTTATGGTGTGTTTCGTTTACGCGCTGGTCATTCAACGTTGGTCGTTCACCCCCTCTGCTGCTGTAAATTAAACAGCCATTATAAATATTATCAATAATGATTGGAGAACCACACTCAGCTAGATTAGCTCGAGAACGACTAGAGGCAATCAAAAAATATTTACCCGTCCGTGATTTAGTTAAACAACAACTACAAGCTCGTCAGGAATCTCAAGTTGAATTTGCAGAAGGTGCAGAACAATTATTTAAACCGATTGTCGAACCAACAAAGAAAATTGTTACAGCAACTGAGGCAACACAAAGAGCTCTTGAAACATTACCTGTTGATATTCCTGGCCGTATTCAAGCAGCTCAGCCTGGGGCTCAACCACAACAACAACCACCACCACAACCACAACCTAAACCAAGAACCAGAATTAAGATAATAGATAAATTTGCACCTGAAGGTATTGTTGCTATCAAGGACCCAAAGCAATTACTTGATATTGCCGCGTTTGGATATGATGAAAGACAAAAATATGTAAAACCAGAAAATGTTAAATCTCTAAAACGTGCTGATTGGATCAAGGATGTATATCGCATCGCTACTGGTATTCCAGAAATTAGATCTAATGAAGATATTATTAATTTTAATAGAATTGATGAGGTTGTACATAGACATATAGAAGAAAGAACTAAACAATTTGAATTACAGAAACCAGTAAAAACACTTGCAGAACAAGTTCAACAATTTCCACAATTACTTCGTAATTATCCACAACCACAACAATCACCACGATTACTACCACCACTGCCACAACAATCTGAATTACCATCACCACAACGATCACAACGACTACAACAAGAGCTACAACAACGAGAACAACAACGACAAGAAATAATGAAACAATTGAAATCACCACGACAACCAGTTAGAACAACAGAGGAAGAATATCAAGATCCTGGCGCAACTGGAAGTGGTTTAGGAAGTGGCTTTATTACTTGTCTCAATAACGTCCTTGCTGATGTTGATCGACTAGAAATTCTCATTGAAGGAAAACGAGCTGGTAATAATTCCCCAGAAATCATTAATGAAGCAGCTAATATTTGTCAACGATTATTTACAGGTGGTGTTATGGATATTAATGTGTATCGGTCTCTCATTAATGAAATCGCCGATGATTATCATAGTGACTAAGTATGTAATTAGATGCAATTAGTGATAAAATCACTTAATAATAATATGATCATACACAATACTCATAGACCAACCATGGTCAGGGTAATAAATTCACGATTACCAGTATACATAACGACCTACGGAGATGGACTAGGTGATGTTGTTCAAGGTCTGTTTAGGAGGATAGCCCCAAAAGCAATACCTCTTGCAAAGCAACTATCAATGAAAGCTATTGACGTTGTTCGTGAAAAAGCTATTGGCGCTGTTGGTGATGTTGCTAGCAAAGCATTCTCAGCAATCAAGGATATACTAGCGCGATTAATGCGACGAAAACCTCAGCCAGTAAAATTACCCAGCACTGAAGTGATGCCCGCAAATGTCAGTAAAATAATAAATCAAGCTGCTAATCAAAAACTAGCAGAGTTGGCTACCAACACTAATGTTGGGTTAGAAAAAAAAAATATAACCGTTAGTCTGATAGCAGGAAGCGGTCTTCGTGTTAGACGAAGACAATAATAATAAATATGTTCAAGCGTATATCTGATCCCGCGTTTGACATGGATGCACCAGTTTTAAAAGATGAATCTATGCGCGATTATCAATATTATTCTTATGACGCACGAGAGCCAAATCAGCGTGGACGAATTGAACTACAGCTTCAGGATACAAGCAGATATTTCTTACCCGCTGAGGCATTTATTGAGGTTGAAGGTGAAATTTTAGATAATACTCTTGCACCGCCAGGAGCATACGCAGCTGATTTTAGTGTTGGTTTTGTTAATAATGGCATCATGGCGTTATTTAAAAGTGCAGCATATATCATTGATTCACGAGAGATTGAGATCTGTCATGAAAACGTCGACGTTGCCACGACGATACTTGGTCTTGCGCGATATAGTGATGATTATTCAAGATCAGCTGGACCATCAATGATGTTTGTTAAGGATACTTCTAACCACGCTGAGTATCGACAGTATGACATAGGACGCCCGCAAAACCATGCTGGAAACGCCGGCGCTGATGTGCAAAATATAATTATTAATGTTGATCCAGATTTTAACTTAGGATTTAGATCACGTCGAGCAATGTTAATCGGTGGAAGTAGAAAATTTTCATGTGCCATTCCACTATCACATATCTTTGGATTCTGTAGAAATGTTAGAAAAGTCATTTTTGGAGCTAAACACACAATTGCACTTGTGCGAAAGGCTACCGACGATGATGCGATATGGCGATCCGTTGGTAATGCTGGTGTAGTAAATTTAACAAAACTTTCTTTATGGATGCCAGTAATGACTCCAACAATACCTGAAGAAGAACATTTACTTTCTTTTATGAGCCAAGGTGGTAAATCAATGTTATCATGGTTGACAATGACCACAGATGCCGTGCAGAGTAATGTTAATGGTTTATTTACTTGGCAAATAGCATCACAGCAAGTTGTTTCTGCACCACGGCATATATTTATTGCGCTTCAGAATAATTTACGAGTAGATGACCAAACAGAAAGTAATATGATATTTGACACGCTTGGGGTTAGTGAAGTTTCTTTGAGGATAAACGGACATCAAGAACCTTCTGAAAAAGTGTTGCTAAATTTTGAAAATAATCATGTTGCGCGTGCATATCATCGATTAATGACATTCATGGGACGTGATCAGAAGATTGATACTGGTTTACAAATATCACAGCTAGATTTTACAACATTATATCCGATTTATTACTTTTCGCTGGAACATTTAGATTTGTTCAGACAATCTGTCGTTGATATAAATTTTCGAGCTCGCGTAAACCGAGGAGCTATTGCTAATTACAGAGCTGTCGCTGTTATACTCAGCGATAAATCAATGTTACTTGAAGGTGTTGGTGGACGAATGAGAGTTATTGATGCCCCAGTAGAAAACATGTAATTAGATCACTCATAATAATTATAAATGTCATATCTAGTTAATGTCAGTCTGACTCCTGGTCTGGTTAAAAAGCTACAATCATCATCAAAAAATAATTGTGCGGCAAAAATATCACTAAAGCGAGAACAAATCGCAAGTGGTCCGAATAAGCTATCATTATCAGAACGCCATCATGAGCATTTCAATGAAGCAAAAAAATTAAATAAAGGTATTAAACTTAATCTTTCTGCGAGTGTCATTAAAGACATCGTTAAAACGGTGGCATATTTCCACTTCTTGCCGCGTTACCAGCAATAATAGCCGCTGCAGCCCCAGCTGTTGCAAAAGCAGCTGCATTAGGCGCTGTTGGAACCGGCTGCTGGAATGGCGTTCAAGAAAACAACGGGTCAAGGAATTATGCACGCAGAAAACTTAAAAAAAAGATCACGGGCAAAACAACACGGAAGACGTCTAAGAGCACCAAACGTATCACAGCCGGGCCGTCTAAGATTATCAGGCCCAGCATACGGTCGCGGTCTAAGATTGCCAGGGACCCCATATTCATGGTACGGAAAAGGTCTAAGACTGCCCCGGTGACTTCGTCATCGAATTCGATAATTCTTCCTATGTCTAATTTTGATTTACTTAATGCTGCTAAGCAACTGAATATAAAAACTTTAGAGGAGTTTTTATGCGTGATCAATTACCTACCGTTGCAACGCAACATGAAACTGGTATTATTAATCTCGATAAAAACTCTGGCCCAGGCACTCATTGGGTGGCATATGCAATTGATCCACGTGGAATTATTTATTTTGATTCGTACGGACTGGCACCACCAAAAGAATTTTTAAAATATGTTAGCACAGTAAGTACTGCTATGCAAAGTAAGAATTCGATGCGTTCTAAGATCTGGTATTCAATATTACCAACTCAAAAAATAACGGATCCGCCAATATGTGGTCGAGAAGTACTCGCTGTACTTGATGCTGTATCAAAATCAACGCCACCTCATAAAGTCGTGCATGAATATACTACGTTGTCACACTTAAACAGATATCAGTAAATATAATGATAGATATTTATGGAAGATCTTCTCGCAAAGCTCAGCAGCAAGTCGATTTATCTAAATATGCAACTCTTGATCAGCTCAGAAATGAAATCGATGATTTATTAAATATCACAAGTGTGGATCAAAATGAAGTCGTTGTTTTTCGGGATAAACAAGGACGATTAAAAACGAGTAATATACAACTGTTAGATGTTCTTATACGAATTCCCACCGCGGTTATTAATAATATCGTTACTTTTGCTGATCAAGGTAAAATACATGATTCCGGTAAGTCAGTTAACGATTTTATCAAGCGAGCTGGTGATTCATTCACCGATGACATTATCATGAACCGAAATAAAATTATAGACCTTGGAAACCCAGCCGCAGATCCAGATGCAGCAACAAAAAAATACGTCGATGATCAAGAATCTAAGTACGTATTAGTCAACGGTGGTATAATGCGTGCATTTCTCAATATGAATAATAATGGTAGTAATAATCTTAGAACACCAGAATCAGATTTCGACGCTGCAACGAAGAAATATGTAGACGATAAGGAAATTCCTATGACAACTTCGTTAGCTACAATCAATAATGAAATGACTACACTCAGTGCTAATTTTACTAATCACGTACAAACGTTCTTAAATTTTCGTAGAAACATAAACAGGTCTATTAATGATTTTTTTGGAAGTCCAGCGGTTGTAGATATCAAACTCTCCGACATTAACATAAAACTAAACGATATTATTAACGGAATACCTAATATTGTTCAAAAAACTAATCTGATTAAAATTCCACACGGACAAATTAAAAATATCGTGTACACAGTAGCATCAGGATCATCAACATGGACACCGCGCGATAACACTCTTGAACATACCGCAGAAGTAACTGGGTTATACAGGCTATCTGTGTACGGTTTGGAAATTACTGCGGCCACTTCATCATCACCGAATGTATATTATAATCCTCTACTGGTGATGCTAACCAAGGACATCAAAGAAACGTTTACGTTGACATCAACGGAAATGCCCCCGAGACGTTACTGGTGGTGTCTGGAATTCGTAGCTGAAACTGTTTAATTACTTAATTAAATGACGTTGTCATTGTATAATGATTCAAGTGACGGAGTCACTTATCGACGTTCAACGTCACAGATACGCTCAAGTATGTGAGTGTCAAACCAAACTAAAAAATATCATCGACGATTATACAGTAAAAGTAAAAAAATATCGCAGACGTATGGTTGTTATTGATATAGTTGTTTACTCAGTTACCGCTGTTATTGCTGGAACCGGATTATTATTATCAACAATAACAATGACAGCACCTGCAGTTGTAACAATTGTCGTTTCAACTTCAACGATTATCGCAGGCATTCTCAGTATTATCTCTAAGAAGATATCTACGTGTACAAATGATAAATTACACGATTACATAATAAAACTACACACAGCAGCAACATCTTATTCTAAACTATCATCGTATATTTCTGCGTACCTCAGCGATGGTAAAATATCTGATGAGGAGTTCGCAACGATAATGAAAACCTACAATGAAGCATTTAGAATGGAACGCAACGCGTTCTCTAGCGATTCTAGTGATAAAGTAACTTGTGATAAATTAGAAAATTGAATTCCCGAGAGAGAACGCAATGCGTTCTATTAAAATAATAATTAAATAACGAAGTATTTTAAATAATGTCAGCGTTAGAACTATTACAACAGATCGTCACTAATACAACGCCGTCAAAAACTACTATGATATCATTAAGTTCGACCAATCCTGAATTTAGCGTTAACTTTCCAACTGCAATTTCAGCAAGTGAAATAGCATTAGCACAATTACGAGTTTATAATAGCTGGCCAAATATCAGGTCAAAATCGTTTGGTGGACTACCAGCAAACAATTCACTTGCATTTGCGAATAAGAATAAACCTGATGGAAATCTTGATTGGCAAGTTGTTGGAATTTCAACGGGCAGTTATCAAATAGAACAGATTAATGATGAGTTCCAACGCAGAATTAAATCTATTACAGGAAAAGAATCCAAAATGGCAATCACTGTTTACGAACCAACATTATCAGCGGCGATTGAAATAAATTTCCCTGATTATGTTGTAGATATTTATCAAAGTTCGATCAGATCTGTGTTAGGATGGCCTGATGTTAAGCAAAAGTCAAATGAAATTCCAGATCCAACCAAAAATGAATTTCTCACAACGGAAAAAAAGATTCATTGAAGATCCAGAATATCGAAATAAAGATGCATGGTATTATATAGGATTTGAATATGATCCAAACAGCAATTATTACTTTACCGATTTTGACGGTAAAAAGATCCCCAAGATAACTAGATCAGCATTTAACGTCATCAAAGACGCCAGGACGAAGACTGATAGAGATATTGTTGATGAAGAATATTTTAAAATGTTTTTAGATCTTCTTAAGCCTGAATACGATAAAACACTTAATGATTTAAGAAGTTTATTTATTTCATTATCACAACATTATGACGATGGTGTACAAAATCAGATGATCGAAACAATAAAACATTTAAATGGGGTCTTATTTGATTTATACATCGTCAATCGAAGCATTATAAACGTTGCGACTGAAGTCGGAGGTTCTTACACAACTTCAAAACTTAAGCAATTATGTCTTGATCATTACAAAATAACAGAAAAAGATTTACAAACATTTATAATACCAGATTTAAATAACGCTGAAATCAAAAAATCACTTGACGATCTTATTAACGAATATTTCCCTAAAGTATTTGCAGCGTGGAGAAAAATAGCCCCACTACCGTTTATTCTTAAACACAATAATGATCCATACGGTGGAGGCCGTCATATCTCGCCTGGTATTGTTAATATAACATCAACGATCGCAGTCAATCTAGTATGTGATGTAATTGATGGCAGCTATCAAGTAGATCTTTCAAAAAGTGGCACTGCGGAGCAAGGATATATATTATATTCATTCAGTCCTCAAGCGCCACCCGGGTGGTTAATTGTATCTGAACCAATTAACCCCGTTTATCTAAGTGTACATAATCCGTTATTATCAAGGATACATTTCAAACTTACAGACCAAATAGGACGTATTTTGGATTTGCAAAATGAGATTTTAAGTATTAATCTATATGTGAGATCATAGAGCGTTATATCGCAAAAAAAAAAATATATCCGAATCTAACTCGGATCAGAATAATTTTTTTTTACTGGGGTAAATCGTAATTATCAGAATAAAATATTATAAATAAACTGTCAATTTTGCCAGGGATTTTGTTTAGCCATTATCACATTAACTCCACCTTCACTTTCATTTTCACAATGCTCTCTTAACTGTCTTATACGAAAGTTCATAATCTTTTTCTGTTCGTATTCATGAGATAATTCTAACTTAATTTTGTCAATAGCGTTTGAGAGAGGTACAAACAGATTTACATGATTATCTGTAACTGTTGCCAGCGACTGTAACATTGCCTGCTGGATAAACTTCATGAACTTATAATCAGATGGCAAAGTGTACCTGTTCTCTAATTTCCGTTGTTCTAATGATTGAAAGTCAGACAGAATTTTTTCAGGATTAAGATTATTAGATACATTTATACCGTTATGTTGTAATATTTTAATCGCAGAAATAATAACATTAATATTTTCGGAATTCATTATATTATAGTGTTTGTTTAATATAAAAATAAAATCAGAATAATATTAATAAAATAAAAATAATAGTCCCTAAGGACTGTTTCAAGATGATTATATACATATGATTATGATTATATACATATGATTATATACATATGATTATATACATATTATTATATGCATATGATTATGATTATATACATATGATGATATACATATGATTATGATTATATACATATGATTATATACATATGATTATGATTATATACATATGATTAT
>JAECUM010016075.1:0-42232 GCA_016617855.1 Megalonaias nervosa
TTTTTTTTTTTTTTTTGTTTTTTTTTGTCTGGTGAGCTAAAAATTACTAGTACACAGTAAACATACTTTTTCTTCATCACATGATTTTTGTAGTTTCTCAGAACGTTATTGCACTGAAATTGAAATAGCTGGGAAACAGATATTATTTTAGGAAATTAGATAGACAAGCTGTGACAGATCTTCAAATTTAACACTGCAGTGAAACTGTTTGACATTTGGAAAGTTATAGTTGCAGAACAAATCGAGCTGAATCTTCCTTAGTGTTCCCTTTACCTTCATTTGTGCAATAGGGAGCACCAAATCTTTATTATGACCCACAGTTCTGACAGCAAAGTTTTGTTTCTACTCAATCTGACTCCCCATTCTGGCAGCAAGATGTTTGCTTTTCAATTTTGCACCCCAAGGGGATACACTAAATACTGTACTTGCCCTAACTACATATTCGTTTCTCTGTTAATTCAACAGCCCGATCTTTGCAGCATTTCACCATACTGCACTGCATCATTCTGCATAGCCTATTACCATGTATGTGGTGCTGGGTATTTTTGTTTTTAGGTTATTCCATCAAAAATAACAGAAATCAAACTAGTCAAACCCAGGGTAAAAGACCAAAGTAGTCTTTGTACAGAGGAGACCCTCTGAATGCAGGTTCAACTTTCAAAAAAGAACAAATACTATGCACAGAATACCATTATTATTATTATTATTATTATAGGCAAAATGCAGATGTTCTCATTAAAAGAATTCACCGTATAAACTTATTATTCATAAAATTTAGTAAGAAAGGGTTTCATTCATAGATTTCTTCAACCTTTTGCTCTATTTTTCAGCTGCTCATATACAGACCCCGAAGCTGGCCAAGATGAATTTAGCTTAAACATATTACAGCTCTTAACTTGGATGTCCTATCTGAATTTATTTTAAATATATTTATTGCCACAATATAATACCCACAATGTAATACAATGAGACTGGGCATAAGTTCTAACAACTGTCTTGGAAGTAACAAACTTAGGCCAAATATAAGAAGTGTCAACCCAACTACTGACAGGTCACCTCTGTTGAAAGACTAACATTTCTTCAGAATGAAAAATATGCTCACATCATGTGTTTACTATCAAGTTATGTGCATGAGTTTTCTTCCTCTATTCTTTGTTCTTTATGAATTTGGAGTAGGATTCCTTGCATATTTGAACCAACAGATTATATTGTGCTATCTGTTCAGGTTTCGTACATAGCAATACAACTGGTACATACGGATTTATGCCAACTTTTAAATTTTATAATACTTCAGTGTTTGCTTTATGTTGTTATTTTTACCTACAATAGTTACAGTTCACTTATACAACAGAAATGAATATTTGAAAGCTAAATTTCATTTTTGCATTACAAAGAATACACAGGAAGAGGTAACCATGACCTGATCCAAAAACAATTATTATGAACACATAGAAACTGTTTAATAGGCAAAATTTGAAAAAGGCAATGCAAATTTCTGGTAAATTTCGTTGGTTTTCTTTAGTCTCGTTGATTTAGTACATTTAGTATGGTTATCAGCTCATTCCACCACCCTCAATGTGGGGGGATACGCAGTATAAGACTGACAATTTGCCTCAAGCATTTATCCAACAATGAATTTCTAAGCAATTTCATGGCTTTACTGAAGTTCTTTGACTAGCGATGAAAAGATTCACCAATCATAAGTTACACCAAAAGAATGACTTAAGTATGGCATATAAACAAGATACGGCATATTTACACCATTAATTCATATGGTATGTCTTTTCTACTGCCAGGTTAAGAAGTACCTGGCCAGTGACTGGGAAACCAGGTAACCATTCACTTTTACAGCGAAAATAGCATGGAAGAAAATGGGACTGACCATTGAGATCAGATGACCACTATATGACGGTGACCATTAGAGTAGCTCTCACAGCAATCTTCTTTAAAAAGTGTTTCCTTTTCATTATTTAACAAATGATGAACTGAAAAGTGTTTCTATTTCAATCCATTTTTAAATACCACCTTTCAAATGCAATTTTAAATAACTAAAATAAGCCAGTGATAAATATTAAATCAAAGAAAATATCACTGTTAGTCACATGCACGGGCTGCACATGAGATATCTATTATGAAAAATAAATATTTTTCTGCATATGGTGTACAGAGAGACAAAATTTGTTCATGTTTGAGTTAGTCCATGACTGACAAAAAGCATATGCAAGTACATTTTAAATCGGAGAATATGATCTCATTTACTTTCAGTCATACTACACACCTAACATAATGCTGTATTGTTCCGATAAAAATAATTCATATTTCCTCATATAGCTCTAAAAATGTTTATTGCAAACGCAATTATTGGCTCTACTTATGAACCTGACCTGCTGTCACATTTATGTGCCAGAAAATCTGGGTCTATGTTCTATACCATTAGTTACATTTCATATACTAATAAATGCAGTATTTTCTGCCGCACAGTCAACCACTTACGCAAAATATTAACATGGCTATGTCAAGGGATCCAGATTTATTATACCATGTCCAATATGTATAAAACCCCATACAGAACATCTTTTCCTAAATACTCTGCAAGATGCTGTGTGGAATTTCCTATTCAATCCAACAATAGTCATCCAACATTAAACTGTCTCAGAGTTATGTCCCAGAAATGAAAATGTTTACAGACTGATACAGACACATCAATAGCTACATCCCTATTGCATACCAGTGGAATAAGAAGTTCCTCAAATGGGCTGACGTTCTACTGACCGATAAGAATTTCTAGGAAAACAGCCGGGGGGCGGGATGAATCGACCTTTCTTGGGACCGACCTAATAGGGGTCTTTTAAGACCCCTTTTCAAGAATCGGGCCTTGGAAAAAGGTTGAGTTCTTAATTGCCAAAGCCGATCAGAGCCTTTTAGGTAAGCCAAGTTAGCAGATCTCGCTGTGGTGTTTTGAAATCGAGGGATGAACCGACCTTTTTGGGGGGCTACAAACCAACTATTTTTGAAAACCGAACCCTCTACGAAAAAGCCATAATGACCAGCGACAAAATATTACAAGAGTTAAAATAAGGCCCAGTACGCCACGAAGAGATCTCCATCACCGCATAGGGAGTTCAGTATATATATATAAGATGCGCGCGTCGCTTGGTTTACTGACATTTGACTGATGTACATTTTAGTATATGTGCTGACAGGTGATGTGTAATTCAAACGTTGTTATAATAATAATAATAATAATAATAATAATAATAATAATAATAATAATAATAATAACGAGTGATTCTGAGCTAACTACGGAATCTCGTACAGCCAAACTAGCTCGACAACGACGACTAGAGGCAATTAGGAATATATCCCCGTCCGTGATTCTGTCAAACAGCGACAACAACAACGTCAGGAACATCAGGTGGAATTTACAGACGGTACAGAACAGTTATTTAAACCACATGTCGAACCCCAAAAATTGTTACTGCAACCGAGGCGGCACAAAAAGCTCTTGAGACATTACCCGCGGAAATTGCTGGTCGTCTTCTACCTGCTCCAACAGCCCATCAACGTCTTCAACCACAACCAGAAGTTCAGCCACCTCAGCAACCTCTTCAACCATCACCAAAAGTCAGAACTAACATAATGGATAAATTTACTGAGGGTTTTGCTGCTATCATGGACCCAAAACAAATACTTAATATTGCCGTGTTTGGATGGAGTGATATATAATAATATGTTAAACACGAATATATTAAAACTATAAAAGCTGGTGATTGGGTTAAAGATTTATATCGCGTTGCTAGTAATACTAAGTAGATCAGATCTTAGAAAGATACTAATAATTTTGAATTTTTTAACTAGGCAGTAGAGAACATGCTGCAACAGTAAAACAGGAAAGGAACAAAAAAAAAACATGAAAAAATGAAGCGTAAGCTTGAAGAAGCAAAAGAAAGGAGAAAATCAGGCGTAAAAACCAGATCTTAAATGAGTAAAGAAAATGCAGAAGCTGAGTTAAGGGCACTCCAGCAGTACGCTCCGGACCCACATCCAGAATCACATCACGAATCGTCATCTAAAGAAGCAACCGGAGATGTGCTTACACATCGTGGTTGCAAGAAACAAAATGTAATCCCTGAATCGTCGGCGATTTACGATAAACTTTGTCCCATAACGTCCCCGCTGATGCTGATCGACTGGAAATTTTGATAGATGGAAGACGAGCCGGCAATAATTCCTGCGAAATCATCAATGAAGCAGCTGCTATATGTCAGCGTTTATTTACAGGTGGCGTCATAGACAACAGCGTTTATCGGGCACTAATTGATGAAATTAGTGATGATCACTACAGCAATTGATCAATTAGATCGGTAATAACAAAATAACATGATTATACACAATGCCCAACGTGGACCAGTAATGGTCAGGGTGATAAATTCACGATTACCAGTATATAAAGTTATCTACGGAGATGGGGCTGGCAATGTTGTTCAATGTGTATTCAGAAGGATAGCTCCAAAAGCGATCTCTATTGCAAAACAATTGGGAATAAAAGCCACTGACGTTGTTCGTGATACACCTATTGGCGCTGTTGGTGATTTCGCTGGTAAAGCATTCTCAGCGGTCAACGATAGACTCGAGCGATTAATGCGACTAAAACCGCAGCCACAGTTAATAAAATTGCCCAGCACCGAAGTGATCCCAGCAAATGTCAGAAAAATAATAAATCAAGCTCCAAATGAGCGGTTGAAAGAACTAGCTGGCGTGCCGTCACTGACAAAGCAACAAACCGCAGAGAAAGAAAAGAAATATATAACCGCAAGTGTATTAGCGGCAGGTGGTCTGGCTAGATGTCGTTTTAAACAACAAATAATATCACAAAATGTTCAAGCGTGTATCTGATCCCACATTTGACATGGACGCGCCAGTTTTCAAAGCTGAATCTGTTCGCAATTATCAGTATTATTCTTATGATGCACGTGTACCTCACGCACGTGGACGAATCGAACTACAAGTTCAGGATACAAGCAGATATTTCCTGCCCGCTGAGGCAATCACTGAGATCGAAGGGAAACTTTTGAAAGCAGATGATACAGCATATGGGATCGGAGATCGAGCTGGTTTTGTTAACAATGGTGTTGTGGCGTTGTTTAACAATGCCACATACATAATTGATGGAATGAATACTGAATCATATCTCGAAAATGTTGACGTTGCTACGACGATACTGGACCTCGCAAGATATGCCGATGATTATTCGCGGTCAGCTGGTCTATCAATTATGTTCACGAAGGATGCCACTGATCATCTCGAGAATCACAACGTAACAATGAACGCCGCTGAAACTGAAGTTCCATCGACAAATCAAAATTAAAACTAAGCATTCGCAGGACGTCGATTAATGTTCATCGGCGATGAAGAACTTTCATGTGCAATTCCACTATCACTTTGGATTTTGCAGAAATGTTAGAAAAGTTATCTTTAGCCGACAACGATGCACTCTGGCGTCTAGATACGGTTGATGTCGGTAAGGTGAAACTGACAAAACTTTCTATGTGGATGCCAACAACGATACCATCACCCGTTAAAGAACAACGTCTGCTCTCTTTTATGGATAACGGCAGCAAGTCAACGTTGTCATGGTTGACGACGACCACATACAATATTCAAAGTGATGTTGCTGGTTTATTCATATAGCAGATATTATCACATCAGGGAGTTTCAGCACCCCGACATATATTCATAGATCTTCAGGATAACGCCCAAATAGATTCACAGACAAGAAACCAAATGGTATTTGACACGCTCGGGGTTAGTGAAGTTTCTCTGAGAATAAATGGATATCAAGAACCATCCGAAGAAGTGTTGCTGGATTTTGAGAATAATCATATTGCACGTATACTCGTTTGATGACATTTATGGGGCGTGATCAGAATGTTGATTCTGGTTTCCAGATATCTAAGCGGAATTTCACAACGCTAAATACGATCATTATTTCTCCCTGGAACACTTGGATTTGTTCAGACAGCCCGGCGTCGACATACATTTTGAAACTCGTGTAGCACGACCACTAGCTGCTCCTGGTGCTTATAGAGAAATCGCTGTTATACTCTCAGACAAAACAATGCTGCTCGAAGATGGTGGACGAATGAGGCTTGTTGATGCGCCCGTGGAAAAAGAGAAATTAAATCATTCATAATGTTGTATAAAATGTCATATCAACAAGTCACTGTCACCCTGACACCTGATCAAATTAAAAAGCTCCAATCGGCATCAAAAAAGAATTGTGGAACAACATTATCATTTAACTGAAATCAACGGTGTTTCGGAGTTCAAATAAGCTGGCACTGAGCGAGCATTAGCTCAGACACTTTAATGACGCCAAGAAATCAAAGACTGGCGTGCGACTAGATCTTTCTGCGAGTGCGATCAACGATATAGCAAAGACTGGTTGTATATTCCCAGATCTAGCGGCGTTACTAGCACTGATTGCAGCTGCGTCTCCAGCTGTTGCAAATTCAGCAGCACTCGGTACCGTTCGAATTGCTGCCGGCATAGCATTAAAAAAAGCAACGGGGCAAGGTCTAACGACCCCACAAAAGCGGTGGGTCTAAGATTACCAGGAACGCAGTAAGGTCAAGGTCTGCGACAACCAGGAAAGTTTCACTAAAACTCCCCATGTCCAATTTCGATTTACTTGATGCTGCTCGACGATTAAGCATCAAAAACTTTACAGGAGTTTTCATGCGTGATCAGTTACCGGAACAACCAAACCGTGCTGAAACCGGTATCATTAATCTTCATGGAAGTTCAGGCCCAGGTACTCATATGGGTTGCAATGCTATTGATCCACATGGTGTTGTTTATTTTGATTCGTATAGATTGGCGCCACCAAAATAATTTTTAAAATATATCAGTGGATCTGCATGTAACATACCGATCTGGTATTCAACATTACCAACACCGACATTAACAGATCCAACTATATGTGATCCAGGAGTACTTGTACTTAGTGCTATATCAAAGTCATCAGCGCCGTGGTATGAAGTCGTGCACGAATACACCAGCGGTCGTTTTCAACAGGTCAATAATTTATAACGATAGATGTTTACGAAGATCTGCTAGGCGCAAGGGTCCTGGTGACATTGATTTGTCAAAATATGAAACACGAGATGAGCTTGCTGATCATAGGACTCTCAGCGGGGTTGACCGGAATGAGGTTGTTGTTTTTCAGGATCAACATGGAAGGTTAAAGACGAGCATTATTAAGTGGGTCGATATTATCCTGCGAGTTTTAGGTGCGACAAATGATAACATTTCGGTATTTACTGATAGTGGAAAAATCAGAGATTCCAACGTATCAATCAGAAATGAGTTCTGTTGATGTGTTCTTAAAACCGGCGATATAATGACTGGTAAACTCATGATGAACAGAAATAAAATTGTTATTCTGACAGAACCAGCATCAGGCGATCACGCTGCAACGAAGGACGTGGACGACAGCGACACCACGATCAGTACCACGTTAACGACAACATGTAGTCAATTGCGATCTGAGTATGATGCTCATGTAGCCGCGTTTATGAGTCTTCGAAGAAGTTATGATAGATTTTATAAAGTCGCCGAAGATTTTTTCTTTGAAATCTAATGCTCGTCGATGTTAATCTCGCTGAAATTCGCACAAGACTCGATGACATCGCCGAAAAAATCATAAAGATTTGAAGATGGTGCAATTCATGCGGTTCCCATCATCAACGCCGTATACATAGTGAGGTCTGAATCAGCAACATGGTCAGAACAAAATAACATCAGTCGTACTGCTGAGGTCACCGGCGACTATAGGCTTTGTGTTTAGGGCTGCAAAGTTTCGGATATTTACGATGCATCCATGGCGTCATTCAACCGATGAATTTTCTGGAACCGTGTCAATCGCGCTAATTCAAGATACCGAGGAAATATTCATACTGGATCCGGAAGATAAAAATTTAACTGCGGAGACGTACTTGTGCTGTCTGGTATTCGTCGCGCGAACACCTCAATTGATTACTTAGTATCAGATATAATGTCAATGAATCCCACACAATCTTATATAGTCAAGCATGTGCGTGGAAGGCATCGCTGCAAAACATCATCGACGAGCATATGATAAAACAAAAGCGATATAGCAGACGTATCATCGTTAACGACAATGTTGTATATGCTGTGTCTGTGCTGGTCGCTGAAACAAAGAAGTTAATTGACGCATTATCAGCGACGTACGTGATATCGCCAGTGATAGGAATCGATGTCGCTGTTGTTGTCGGCGTTGCTGGTATACTTAATAATATCGCGAAAAGTCTATCAACATGTGCCGCTAAGAAATTACATGAACACACATAAATAGTGCCGGCGGCGACAAATGCGTGTATAAATATAACATTGATAATATAAAAGGGGTTAAACAACGGTGTAGTATCAGATAGTGAATTTGCTGCAGTGATATTTATCATCGGTATCAAAAGATAGCGTCAAGACACAAGTGTCCAGAGATGCTGTCAGCATCCAGAGACAGAGATCCTTCGTGAGTCGCCACGTAGACCGCAAGCGGTCTAGCACACTGTTCCAACGCTACATTTAGAATCTGCACTGATAATTATTATCATTATGACCGTAGAAATAACTACACGGCTGGAACAGATTATCGCTAACACTACGCCGCCGCCGACCACAATGATAGCAGCGACGTCAACGCTTCCAGACTTCGATATTAGTAAAACATCTGAACTGGGTGACAAAGGACGCTATACTTTTAACAAGAAGGCTATCGAATACACCCATACTTATGCTTAATATAAAATGTTATGGCTTGAGCATTATAAGATCACCGAAGCCCAGTCGCCTACTTCAAAGTACCAGGGCTGGATATCGATAAAATGCAATAGGATCTCGATGACTTAACTGACGAATATTTTCCGAAGATCAGTGCGGCATGGGAAAAAACTGGAGCCTTACCAAGTATTCTCAAACAAAACAAGGATCCAGATGGTGGTAGTCGTCATATATCCCCGGGTATAGTTAACATCACGTCGACGATTTCTGTAAATCTTGTCTATGACGCCGTGGATGGTAATCATCATAACTCTCCGGGGTGGGGAGGAGCAACAGATCGCAAGCGATGGCTGGGCTAGCCCAGCAAGGATATGTTCTTTATATCTTTTCTCCAGAGGTTCCCCCCCCCCCCCGGTCATTTGGTTGTTTCAGTGCTCACTAATCCTGTTTATTTACGATGTCATAATCTGTCGTTGTCAACAATACGATTTCATCTGACAGACCAAGACGGACATTTATTGGACACCCACCGGGATGAATAACTAAATTTGTATATGCATGATAGACCAGGAGACAAATAAAAAAATACAAAAACAGCGCGCGTGCAACTTCATTCCGCCGCCACTACCAAACAAAGATAAGTTATAATTTTTTTGTCGCTTAAGGCGGGCCGTTTTACGGCATAGGCAGCGCTTGCCAGTGGACCAAATTTAACAACCACGCTATTACTGTTGACTAGCGCAAGGGACATTTCCATTGTGTCTTGTTGCAATTTGATAAATTGGTATTCTGCTGATAGAGCATATCCACCCTCTTCCCGTCGCTGCTGTATCATTTCAAAATCGTCGTTGATTTTAATTCAATTTTAATTTTTCAATCGCAGAGATAATAGATCTAATACTTTCTTGGTTCGTTATACAATAAATATATTTCTTTAATAAATCACCAAAGGGAGATGGCCGTGCCCAGTATTTTCGGGAGGGGGCATATGCACCCCCCCCCCCAAGGGCGCTGCTGATATTTCATATACTATTTTACGATATGTACTGATCAATGTTAAACTGTGTACGGACACCACTGTAAGCTCAATGGAAAAATACTGGCACTGATTACTCTGAACAGACCAATTTTAAATATCACGAAAAAGCTCAATGGAAAAATACTGGCACTGATGGCTCTGACAGACCAATTTTAATTACACCATTCTAAGCGCAATAAAAAAAACACTGGCACTGATTACTCTTGGCAGACAATTATACACATCACGAAAAAGCTCAATGGAAAAACACTGACATTGATGACTCTTGACATACCCATTTTAAATACACCATTAAAAGTTCAATGGAAAAATACTGGCACTGATTACTCTTGACCGACCAATTTTAAATATCACTAAATAGCTCAATGGAATAATACTGGCACTGATGACAGACCAGTTTTAAATACACTGTTATAAGCTCAATGGAAAAATACTGGCACCGATGACTGCTAATTTATGTACCTTATAAACACAAAAAGGGATATTTATTTCTTTCACATTAGTTCTGGGTTTTTTCCCCCTTCCTTTTATGTTCTTGCTTTGCCAGAGACCCACCTGGATTTACTAAATTCAGCCACACCAAGTTGATGATAACATATCGTTTATGCGTAACTATACACCTGTTTATACATTTACCATTGCCAAATCAATATCACTAGCGTCTTTTACAAGTGTAGTTTAGCGTTTTGATAAATATTCACTTATTAATAACATCAGTGAAACATCTTGCCACACAACTAGCTAAAAAAATATGTCGATTATCACGAGGAAATGTTAGAAGACCGCAGAGCCAAAGATGAGCCTTTAAAAATTCTAAAAGCGTTAATTACACTTAATCCAGACAGGATTCAATGTGAAATAATGCACAGTGTAATTCAGAAACGGCGATTGATGATTTCTTGAACTTATGGCGCCCAAATAATCTAATAGTTGCATCCATGAAAATAGTGATTCACTTCATTGTGAATTATTTGAGTTTCATAAAGAAAGATTCCCGAGCTGCCAGTTCCACTATTTTATTGTCAAGCGGATACTCATCTTCAGAATATTCTCGTGGCAACTCCAGGTTCGGCAACCCAGCAAAAACTTGTTCTTAATGATGTCGTATTTGTTCCTGCTGAGGTGTTTGAAAAAATTTAGCGCAACCATAAATAAATTTGTTCAAACGTGGCTGCGACTTCAGTTGCTGTTTTAGTCGATAATGGTTCCGCTTCCTTGTATCTGCTTGCAATGTCGACGATCGTCAATGCGTATTTGTATGTGCAAGTTAGTCGTTTGCGTCAACGTGATGTGCCAGTTATAACAGTGTCATGAGGTTAAAACAAGATACCTGCCTGATGAACTTCGTTGGGAGTGCTGACATGAAATCGTCCATGTTGAATCGATTAAGGTGGCAATAGATAAATTCGTCATATTGCCTGTTGGGACAACTAAACTGCGGCAACACCAAACGCGACACCTGCTGCAGCGACGAGTTTGCTAATCGCTGCTGTACCTTTCCAGTATCCTCTTGGACTATAATAAATCGACCCCATTACTAATTACCGGACAATTAATTCCCTGCTATCACCATTAACTTACCACTCATAGCCAATCTATCAACCATTTGGCAAGTGACTCCCTTATATTCTTATTTTTTATCAACTTCAGTGTGTGAATGTACTTAACATTAGCGATATGTTGTTGTTGCAGATCTTTATTTTTATACGAGACGTCATAAGCATGGCAAACTTGATAAATCGCATTCACTGCAAATTCGCCTGTTTTTGGTTGATTTTTTTTTTCTTCATAGAGTCTGATATCAAGTCGGGTTCCAGGGCCACAATAATGATATCCCCCAAAATGTTTTTCACCCTGGTACTTAGCCCAAGTAGTTCCTGGTAATCTCCAGAGTGCCGCAGCAATATCACCACCCCGGCTTTGCCCACTAGGAATGCTCACAAACTTATAGTTTTTGTGCCGCATTTACACACTTGCATGTAAGTGCTCGCCTGCTAATCTTTGTCGTTGTTGCTCTTAATCCAACAGTATCTGTGACTGCCTTGCATGGAACACAATATAGACTCTTGAGTATAAATAATACATATTCCTACAATATGAATGTGGTTGAGTTTTCATCGACACATGAACAAGTGCCATCCCATCCCCCACCCCCACCAAGCATCATCCAGCATTAACAAATTCTGTTCGAGACATTATCAATGGTCCATTTAGGTATGGTAAATACCTAGTTGTTGCTTAACCTGATAATGAGATGGATCAAATGGGACAAACTTTATTTAGTAGCACATATGTAGATGACCAACGATGTTATGATGTCCTCAAGGAATTCAATAATATCGCCAGCAGTATTGTTGGAGGAGATTCAATCGCTGGAGATTCTTTGTGCCCCGATACAGGTGTTCTTGAATATATCACTAACATCAATGATGCACCTTCGGTCGAAGATCTTCATGGTAGTATTAATAATCTTGTGGTTTACGACGACGTCACGCTTGAAAATGGTTGATTAGTAGGCCCCCCCCCCAAAAAAAAGGGTCGGTTTACTCCTCAATTTCAAAACACCGCAGTGAGATCTACTAACCTTTCTTACATATAAGACTTGGATCGGCTTTTGGCAATTGAGATCTCAGCATTTTTCCCCAAGCCTGGTTCTATAAACGGGGCCTTAAAAGGGCACACATAGGTTGGTCCCAAAAAGTAGGTTCAGTCCCCTCCCCCTCCCCCGCTGATAGGAATTAATGATAAGATCATTTCCTTTTAACTGCCGAGTGTTGAAACCATCCGATATTCTACAGTGATAAAAAGATTTTAAAATTAGCTACTGTGGTGGACATATTGGCTTTCAGAATGGTACCACATTCATTTAGAACCAAGTAGACATCATCTGAAGTCTTTTGGTGAAAAACCCATGTCAACATGACCATCTATACAGAGGAAGTAGTGACGGCAAGATTTTCAGGACAGCCATCACTGCAGCCATATTGGATGTGCAACTGGCAATATTTTATTTAGGACCAACTAGGTATCATAAAAAGTCTATTAGTGAAAACCCCATGCTGGTATCACCATCCATTTGGGAGGAACAGAGATAACAATATACAAAAGCTGCCACATTAATGGCCAGTTTCCATATTTTCATTTAGGAAAAACTAAACACCATAAAACTCATCTGATGCAAACTCCATGTCAAAATGATTTTCTATTTCAGTGGAATAGCACCAACAAATTTTCAAGATGACCACTATGGTCAGGGATTTACAAATACAACTGCCTGACTCCCAGGACAAGCTCAAATTCAGTTTGGACACGCTCAAATTTGCAAGGAACTTGCCTATGGGCAAGTCCACAGAACCACGAGGGATACAAGATACAAGAAAAGTTTTTGAATGTCTGTCGTCTAGGTAAAATACAGTAACTCTGTGCAAGCTAATTTACAGACAAGGGATTGTTTTCAGTTCCTAAAACTTTATGTTCTGCAATTATTATACCCTGCAATCTCTCCAAAATGCACATACCAACACCATTTCAACTTATCAGTTACATCCTAATCGCAATATTCGTAGGTAGCAGGGATTTGCCGACGTTCCAGTTGTCCTCTGTCTCTGTAACAGACTGATGACTCTAAGCAATCAGGTTTTCAAAGAATGTTTTGATGTACATCATGGATTTTATGATGAATAGGTGCTAACTGCTAAAAATGCAACTTGGAAGATTTCTTTGACAGGTGTGTGTTTGGAAATAAAAGGCACTCATCCATAATGATCAACTACAGGTAAAACCCGTTATAATGCGATTCCACTTATAACGTGATGTCAGCATGCCTCCCATTTTTTAATTTAAGGTGACCTTTCTTTTTAACATTCTAAATACATGCTCTTGGGAAAGCCGATTATTCGTATCCCTAGCCAATTTTTAATCCCAGCACTGCACTTAATGTTGCCTTAACTTCCGAAATTTTCGAAAACATACTGCAGTGTTATATTTGCTAAGGAAAATAAAGAAAAGCTATCAAGTTCAGACAAAACAAATGGACAAACCAAACGATATATGATCAAGAGGTTAGTTAAAACTGATGACAATGAAATTTCAATGCACATTTTCTTTGGGGAAGTTTTTCGAAAAATTTGTTAACGTGATCACGCTTATATCGCAATGTTATTCTTCGGACTCGGAGCATCGCCAAGCTGAACCCAAGCATCGCATTATAACGAATTTTACCTGTATCAGGAGGATTTAATTTAAAGCATGATTGATGTTAGGAAAATGTAGCAACCACATGCAGTGTTTATGATATGCCGCTTATGTAATAATTACAAGAGACTTGATACAAACTGCTATGCGTTCTAAAATCATCTTCAAAAGTTGTATTCTCAAATACTTTGATGCATGTCACCAATCTGAAGGTGACTACATGATAACTGTTAAGTAAATAGATAAATTATGTGTTCACAAATTCTTGAATTGAATAAATCATTACAGTCTTGCTTTAATTCTCTATCCCTCTTAAAACGTAGCTATTTCCAAAATCTATCTACTTATGCCTTTATCTGTTAAATATATGTACATGTCTGCTTTTGTTCATCCAACTGTATCTGCATTCTAACTCTTTCTAATCAACTTATCTATGCATGTGTATTATATATTTTCAGATAAATTTTAAATATCAGCATATGTTTGTAAGGTGACAACAGCGATACAAAGGAAACAAATATTTCAATATAGATAATGCGATTTACTTTAAATATACCATATTTTATCTTATTGTTTTACTCAGGCTTGGCAAGCTCAAATTTTCCAAGGGTAAGTTCAATTCTCCCTGGCAAACTGACTTTTATAAAATTTGTAAATCCCTGGATATCAGCTCAAAACCATTTTAATTTAGAACCAACAAGACATTATAAGAAGTCCTTTGGTGAAATGCCCACACTGATAAGACTTTATGTTTTTGGATGAGTAATAATAAGGATTTTCAAGATGGCTGCTAGAGTGGTCATACTGGATATCAGATTCACACCATTTCCATTTAGGACCAACAAGATATGAAATGAAGTCTTCTCGAGAAAGCACTATGTTAGTGTGACCAACCATCTAGGTGATATAATAAGATTTACCATACAGTGTGGTGGCCATATTAGAGGTCAGATTGTCACCATTTTCAGTTCCAACCAACTATACATCATAAGAAGCTTTCAGTGAAAACTCTGTGCTGATAACACCATACATGGCAGTATATCTGGAAGAGGAAGAAGACCCCAAGAAGAACCACCAGCCCAGAGTTATTGGCAAACTTTCTCACATAACCATGTCGATCAAGCTGAAACTAGAACTCACATGGACTGGTGGAATATGCAAGTGATCTGTATAGGCAAGTGCCTTACACCACTTGGCCACCTAGGGCCCCCTTATTCAGGAGTAATAGCAATAACAACACACTTAAGACAGCCACCATGGCAGCCATATTGGATACACAAGTGCCAACATTTGCATTTAGGACCAACTAGATAAAAAGTCTTATGGTGAAAACCCAATGTCAATATGACAGAAAAGCAATAACAAGATTTTAAAGATGGCTGCTGTGGGGTATCCATACTGGATGTCAGATTGGCACCATTTTCATTTAGGACCAACCAGCCATCATAAGAAGCATTTTAGTGAAAACCCTATGTTAATATAACCATCCATTCAGGACAGTGATAACAAGATTTTCAAGATGGCTGTCATGGTGGCCTTACTGGATGTCAGACCAGCACCATTTTCAATTAGGACCAACTAGACCCTGGGTTTTCAAAAGATCCTTTTCATAACTGAATCTCACTAGTAGTCAATTATCCCAAAATATCAGACACCATGTACATATAATAACCTGAAATACTTTTGTTGACCAATAAAAAATAATGCAATAGCACATTCATTTATCAATATCAAATGAAACATAAAAACATAAAATTCACATGCAAACAAATACATGAGCCCAGGATTAAAAATACTGGAATAGTCAATTCTTAAAAAATATTTGTTTGCTGTCCCCTGACATATCTATCAAAATTGTAACTAATTATTTTGTAGCACAATTCAAGAACATTCTTTCTGCTATATATTTTATGAAGCAGGCTGGAAAAAGGCAGAAGAGAAACAAAAATCTTTCTATAAAAAGACACTGGTATTTTTCCATTTCTTGGAAATGATAACTGATCAAGCCATTTGAAATTTAACGATTTCAGATTATGTACTTATATCAAATCTTAACTTCTTAAAGCATCAGTAAAGAAGGTATGTTTCAAAAATACAAAGTCAAATGTTTTCTAGATGATACTGAAGACGACCATTTTTTTAATTTAAAGCAACTCATACTCCACATTCAAGCTGAAATAGATGTGTCCATGTTTCTAGATAGTGGCCTGTTGTGCATATTTAATTTGTATTATTTGTTGGCTTTTCTTATTGATTATATGTTATACACATTTATATTTTGTACCCAACCTTGTCCAAAATCAAGTTCACTGTGTAACTGACCAGGGGGATTTATTTTGTGAGCAACAGAATACATAGCTAATATTTCTCTATTAGTGTGGGTTAAATATTCAGATTATCAATGGAGGTAAACATGTTTATTTGCATCTGGGTCTAAAGCAACAGATTTCCACTTGGAAATTTCTAGAATTGCTGATACCTATGAATGTTTTAAGAAGGAGACTGACCTACATCCAGGCTTAATTATTATGTCTTTCTTTTTTATATTGCTGTTTACTTGAGAAATTGCTTATTCTTGCCTTAACATCTGAAGCAGAATCAATCTTATTGTTGTGTTCAGTTTCTCATTTGAGTGGACGTATTGATTCAAATTATTATTCACTGGAAATACAAAGTGCTCATCAACAATATTCTTCGCTTCCACATTAATTTAGAATTATAGTGAATCTAGACAAGAACATTTTTGGATTATGCTATTGTGATGCATCAAAAGACTCTTAGTATGTTGCCACAATCCAGGCCACTAGCACATTAGCACATCAGAAACTACAGGCACATCAACACATTCAATATTGGAACTTATTGGGACTTCAATTGGAACTTTATACATTTGGACTTGTGATAGAACTTTTACAAGTACGTGGGATTTAATTCACAATACTGAAAGTTCTTTTTAAATTTTCACTTTGTTTTCCTGGGGAATAAATTATTTGTTACTTTTACAAAACTTGTTGCATTTCACTCTTTTCAATTACTTAGTTTAAGTCTATAGAGTTGTAACAGGCCATAAAAAACACCATTAACCTGTACCTTTCCACTAATTCTGTGTTTAAGGACAAAATCTTCAAATTGCCAAATATGGTCATGAAGCAAAATTTTAGGACTTAGTCTCTGTTGGATTTACCTAAAATAAATCAAACAGTATGTCTCCAAAAGTTAGCATGGATCATGAAGTACTGATTGAGAACTAACAAGCCAATCTCAGTCGATTCTAGTGAATGCTAACAAAAGTTAAATGACAATGTGGATCAAACAACAATTCCAAGGAATCCAAAGTTTGTTTTCTTCGATGTATGTACAAGAATTGCTAACTATTATTTCATGAATGTTACATAAACATAAAAAGAAATCAAAACAATAGAGTGTATTTAAAATACACAAAAAGTGCAGATATAATTTAATAGAGAGTTGTACTGTTTTGAATGTCAAATAAAATTCTAACATATTCAAGTGTTTATTAACTTCAAAATTAATTTTTCTCATTGTTTTTTAAACAACTAATATTATTTTACTAACATTTTTCTGTGCCATTATGACAAAGCACAGAACAAAATGTATGCCTCCCCATTTGTCTAGAGGAACTAATAAATATCACTGGGCACTGATAATTCTACAATCAGAAGGTAATCAATAATTACACAGCTTGCCACTACAAAGTTTTCTGAGGTCTCCAGCATCCACTGTAAACATTAACTATCATGCAGAAAATAAATTCAGGCTAAAGTGATCTAGGTATAGGAATTGTTAGTTTCTGTGACTAGGCATAAAATACATCAAACAATAAAACCTCCTTTTATATGAAATCTAAAAAGAGGTACAATAATCAGTTCATAAAAATTGTTTTTCCTTCATGAAATTGTTGTATATACATATAGCTTCTATTGCCCACACCTAGAATCCAGATTGTATGGGTGGTAGTCACAGGCTTTTAAGTACATGTAACAACGAAGTGACAGTATTAAATATAGTATTCATGCATCAGTAAATACCTTTGTTAGCCATTACAGCTGAGGTCTGTGAGACACATGCATGCTTTGAGTAATCTTGGAGTGACAGCTAGTATTAAAAACATAGTTCTGGCAAAAGTAATTACCTTGATTAACCACTTCATTTAATGCTAACATGACAAGAATGCAGACTTTAAGTAACTCTGGAATGAAAGCTACTATTAAAAAATAGTTTATGCTCAGTAAATCAGTAATACTGGCATGGCAGCCAGTATTAAAAGCATAGATCAGCGTCACATCTGTAACTCGGCAACTAATTTTGTTAGCCACTACAGCCGAGGATGAGCAACCATCAATTCTTACCCATGCAAGGTTTGAGTAACCTTGGAGTGACAGCCAGTATTAAAAGCATAGTTCATGCATTAGTAATTAGCTTGATTAACTATTTAAGCTAATGTTATCATGAAAACATGCAGACTTCGAGTAAGTTTGGAATGACATCAAGTACAGTATGACTACTTATTAAAACCATAGTACATGTATCAATGATGACCATAGCTCATGCCTAAAATAAAATGCATGCAGTCCAGTCTACTAATACCTACTCATTCACATTTACAATACAGGTAACCTGTCATTAATATGGCAAGTTTACCACACACCTTCTTCGTTTGTAAGGGCATATTACTAAAAGAGATGCATCCGATTACACATATAACAAATTTCACAATTTTAACATGAACACCACCCCAAAAAATGAACTTTAAAAACTAACTTTCGATAAAGTCACTCAAGCATGAAATATAGGTTATAGAGACTTACAGAGACTTCTTTTTGCAATAAGCATGTAGTACTTATCAAAATACATTCATTTCCTTACCAGGTTTCCGATTTTAGGTATGATAGAATGCATACAGAATGCCAAAAAACTAATGTTGTGATAAAATAGATACAAAAATGTAACCAAAGCCAGGATAAAATGTGAAATGTGTTTCAGTGACCTTTTATAAAGGTGTGGTACTAGCAAAGATGTATATCATCATCAAATTCATAATTGTAGCAGGAGCAGTGTCTGACAAATGAATATGAAACACAAAATTTAACTTAAGTCAATGAAGCATAAAATGTGTGCAATAATAACCCACTTTTGCACTGAGGGTTTTGTGCTTGTGATGCATCCCATCACCAAATTTCATGTCTTCATTGAACAGATAGATGTACATAGCATATAAAAAAACCTATGTGTTCATGATTTAAAAGCAAAATTTAAACTAAGACCTTAAAATGTGAAATACAGGTCACAGTGAACTTCTTCTGTTGCATGACTTCTTTTGTGTATGGGTGTGGTGCTAACTGAGTCGCATACAATCAACTAATTTAATGATCCTTGAAAGAACAGTACCCAAGAAACAAATTTAACATATTTTTTACATCAGTGAATCATGAAATATTGGTAACTGTGACCCATAATTGTGATTATAGTGTAGTACTCATCAAGATGCATCCTCTCACCAAGATTAAGATTACAAATATAGCAGTGTGCAGGCAATGTCCAAAAAATCTATGTGATCATGAGTTAATCACAAAAACTTAAGAATGTACAAATAATAATAATTAGCCCCCTCCCCAGGAAGTAGACACTATGAAACCTATTCCATAAATGGTTGAGATATTGTTCTTGCTGTGGGGTTTGATGCCATTTTTCAGCACAAGATAGGCTATAAATGGCAGCCGGTATAAATGGTGCAGGAAGAACCCGGGAAAACCCCAGAAAGAACCACCGACCCATGAGAAGCTACTGGCAAGCTTTCTCACATTCCCACATTGGCCAAACCCAAGACTTGAACCCATGCAGACAGAGTTGAGATGATAATGATCCGTAATGGTGAGCGCTTTAGACCACTCAGCCACTCGGGGCCCCAATGGTTGAGATGAAGGCTATACATATATATAGTTGTACATGTGAAAACAAGTGCTGATGCTGGGGAAGTAAAAGAGCTTACTTCTACTTCATTGACGCAAGCTAGAAAAAAGTATTAAAATAATACGAAACTAACAATCACATGTGTAATATTAAACCAACAATCATATGTGTCATTCTAATCCTAAACTCCAATTTATTCCCTGAACTGCAAGTATAATGACTGGTTGCCAAGCAACAAGGTATCTTATCCAATCAAGAAAATTTCCATACAGTACATGTGGTCTGTCCCAGCTGGAATAAAGTTAAAGAAAACCGGATGCTGATAACTCTAACACATAGAGACATAAACCAATGGCTACCTATCTATCAAATGTTTACTATTTGTTAGTGTGTCTACACTGAACTGACGTATTTTCATTGGCAAAAATTCTGAAGGCTTGCTAAAAATGATGACTCACCAGCAATCTAATTTGTGAAAAGGAGATCTTCCAGTCCTCAAAGATAATGTTTTGTTCAATCTTTAAATTCATCATTGATAGTAACCTCAAAATTGGCATAAAATGAATCAGACTGGAAGAAAATTTAAAGAATGTATCATAGATAGGATTTTGTTCCCCCCTTTGTCACTAAATAAGTGGGGAGAAGAAAAAAAGGGGAGGAGGAGAAACAGTCATAGTTGAACATTTACATAACACCTAAATATCCATCTGTCTTTCTTCCAGCTCCAATCATGGCTTTGCCACTCATAATAATATAAAGTTTCCCACTTAACTTTTGGAAATATTTCAATTATCTACTCAAAAAATGTAGACATGTTCTCTATATTCCAAGTCTGATCAAAATCTTGTAAAAAAACATGACCTCCCAAGTGGTCACAATCAAACTATTACAGACGGAAAGGATGACAGGAATAACTATGTATACAATAACACATCATAAGCTCACTTGGCCTTATGGCAAGGTAAGCTCACTTGGACTTACGGCACAGTAATCTCACTTGGCCTTATGGCAAGGCAAGCTAATAACAATTTAAATACCAACAGCAACCAATAAATAATGTCACAAACACTAAAGTTTCATTATAACAAAACTTGTCTGAAGTGCTAGATCTTTTTTGTCTCTGTGAGCTTTCCTTTAAACTGCTGCACATTTATTCTACATTCTGGCATTACATCTGAGCAAATAGATTGAGATCTGTAAGAAAAGGATCTTAAATAAATGATAAATATGTATAATAATCAGAAAAGACCAAAACAATCATGGTACTTTCTGTACTAATGATAAACACATGCTTTATGATGTGTGTGTGTTTTTGGATTTTTAACATAGCTTTAACAATTTGAGTAATATCGCTATGATGTTTGTGGTGTGGCAGTTTATACTGATGTCTAGCACTGGGGCATCATGCTACAGGCAGATGGCATCATGTTCCATCAAGTCACATTATTCTAACATCAGGCTGACCAGTCCTAACACTAACTTCTTAATGCTGAGCACAAGAAAGGCAGCTGCTAGTACCATTTTTATATTAGTTTTTGGTATGATTTGGCCAGGGTTCAAACCAGCGACCTCCCCACATTTGAGGCAGATGCTCTTAGCACTTAGACCTCTAAAGTGGTCATGCTTAATGAAAAGCCATTCCTCAATACAGACAAAATGTAAGCAAATATCTTACAGCTAAGCCCATCCCCAATTTGACATCATATCTACACTGTGGGCTTACCATGGAAGAAATATTGCCATTATCAGAAATGAAAGGATACGGACTTGGAAACATTCTTTTTAAATCCACTTTTTCCTTGCAGTATGGACACGTCTGCCTCTTTCCTACTATGCACCAGCCTCGTATACAAAACTCATGAAATCTAGTCTTTGTTAAAGGAAATATGTCACATCAAATGAGGTATGCACAAGCAATAATATATATGTAGTATAAATGTATGAACAAGTAATAATATATACACAAATGTAGTATAAATGTATGAACAAGTAATAATATATACACAAATGTAGTATAAATGTATGAACATGGATTAATGAAACACAAATGTGTTATCAGAGTATTACAAGGAACAGTGCATATGGTACAATGTGTGTTATGGTTGTATGCACAAGGAATTATAAACAAATGTGTCACAGATGTATATACAAGGAATAATGTGTACACAAATGTGTCATGAATGTATGTACAAGGAATAATGTACACACAAATGTGCCTTGAATGTATGTACAAGGAATAATGTATACACAAATGTGTCATGGATATATGTACAAGGAATAATGTATACACAAATGCATCTTGGATGTATGTACAAAGAATAATGTGTACACAAATGTGTCATAATGTATGTACAAGGAATAATGTATACACAAATGTGTGTCATGGATGTATGTACAAGGAATAATGTACACACAAATGTGCCTTGAATGTATGTACAAGGAATAATGTATACACAAATGTGTCATGGATATATGTACAAGGAATGTATAGACAAATGTGTTATGGATGTATGCACAAGGAATATTAGATATACAAAGAATATATACACAAAGGCCTACAAACCTTGTAAAAAAACATTTTATGGAATCCATATGTTCTTATTCCATTGAGATTTTTAAATCTGCTGCCAAAAATAGTTTGGAATGGAATGAATCCAACACATATGTATGCTTATTTTCAAAAATGTCATAGCCAGAGTAAGTTAGGTTATCATTTAATATTTTAGTGTATTCATGTATAGTCTTAGATGCTGCTAACTTACAAATAAAACAGATAAAATTAGAACAATGGCAAGCTAGATTTTGTTTAGCAACCTTGATTAAAATACTTCTATCATGTAATTAAAACATTTATTAAAGCCTATCATGATGTGGGTAATTATCAGAGTGCAAGGTATTACCAGTGTATTGTTTACCCTGATAATTTTTTTCCGGTGGTATGTACTACAGTACATTTTTCACTGTACCAGTATCTCAGTAGTTCCCGTCAGTAAGGAATGTATGGAAATTCCGAGTAATCTTGTTATGAATTTAATGCTATTAACTGTATGTTTTCATTATTCATGACAAAATATTTCTTAATCTTTTTATTTTAAACAGCTGTATTTGTAACAAATTAATTTTAACTGTAACAAGAATAATTATATTCATGATCCTTTCATCAGATATTTGACAATTGTCACATATGGAACACTGTGGCCATATGGGATGTTGTGAAAAATATTTGCAGCAAGTGCAACTTTTTGGAAAAATTTCAGATTCAGAAAAAAGAAGTCAGTTTTTACTTATTTACAGACATATGTTAATGTGCTAAGTACAAGCACTTCTTTGTAAGACTGTGAATCATCCCAAGACTTTCAGGAGAGCACTTGTTTTCTGTTTAAATTTTATGCAGTTTCTTAAGTTCTTTAAATATTTTTACATTTGTTGCGTGTGTTTTATGTTTACTGGCTCTTTTTGATAAATATCTTGCCCAGGTGTTGATAAGCCACTCAGAGTTTTGCTGCCTATTATATTAAAAGTGCAGCTAGTAAATTGTAGGCTTCAGTGCCAACACTTCCTATTTTTATCAACAAGCTCACTGATGTCAGCATAATGCATTTTACAGGCTGTAAGCTATAGTGCAAGTTTAATTATGTCACTTAAGGTACAATTTTTATATTACACTGTTGAACATGGTTTCTTTTAATTATGTCAGAGAGTCTGTCCTTTTCGCAAGGTAGTTGTAATGATAAGGATTAACTGTTAATTATTCATACTGGCTTTCTAGCTTGTTTACTTAAGACTAACTTTTAGCTATTGTGCAGTTTGGCCACAGCTGACCAGAATATGAAAAAAGGGCACGTCCTGGGGGAAATTAAGGCATGTCACAAGGAGAAAAAGCACATCCTTTGAGAATTTCAAGCGTATTGGACCTGGAAGATCAGTCAATATTTAGTGAAAATAATGGCTTAAAAATGCAGTGAAAAAACTCCCGATTTTAGGTCCAAATCTCCCTATTTTTTCGATTCAATCTCCCTTTTTGGATTTGAAAAGTTTACAAGGATGAGTTTGGGTCCCCTGAATGGGCATTCAACTCACCCTACACAATGAGGATAGCACTATCAGAAAGCACTACCTGAATGCCTGAATGTTCACCCATCACTTGTTCCATCCAAATGGGGCTACAAGAATGGAATCAGAACAGTTAGAGGGAAAGCATATCCTCCAATCCCATCTTATGTGACTGCCAATGCCAACATTTCTGGGTCCAGTGCAGAAACAACAAATGTACTCAAATTTTTATTCCACCATAAATTATATTAATGATCATATTAATGATCACATTACATTAGGAGAATAGGTAAGAGGAGAGGAAAACGCTAAACATCCTCCCTCTACCTGTGTCACCAGTAGGAGATGCCTGCCCTGCTAAAAGTATGAACTTCTTCTAATGTTAGTTTAGCACATCAAGAGATATTTTGTTTACACATGTGTGCTGGAGATCCATGTTGGATTCTGCACTTATTGTTTCACCATCACAAGTTTCCCATGCAAATACAGCAGAAGTAATAAATTCATGCCTGGGCCTAAGGTTGTGCTTTCATGAATGGGGAGTGGTCACTGTCGGGTGCAGCTACACTAATCCAACAGGAAACAATTTTCTTCTTAAAGTAATGTGACAAACAGAAGCTAGAGAAAGGAGACTGGGCGTGCCTGTCTGCTGCCTCTACTATGTCCCGAATAGACTATATTCAAGACATCTGAAATCAGCATTAATGTACATAATCCCATCAAAGTTCAGTGTATACTGATTTCCAGGAGGGCTGGATTCAGAGGTAGCTGAGAACATTATCATAATGTGATCAGGTAATGTACTGGATGGAAAAACATTCCTACTAAATTTGATCTAAATTGGCTGAGCCACTGTGAACAAGAAGCTGAAAATGTTTTACCTTTAGATTACTCTGGAAGCCTCGTAATTGCTATGGGCCACCCTGAACATAATTTTGGTAATTGCTATGGGCCACCATGAACATAATTTTGGTAGAGCAAAACCTAAGGAACATTCTTACTAAGTTCAAATGAAACTGACAGCAAAGAAGCTGAAAATACCGATCTGGATGGATGAGACAACATACACTGGATTCCTGACCTGACCAAAAGCTCACTTGGCTTCTTGCCAGGTGAGCCAGCAATGGAAATTTGCTATAAATAATGAAAACATAATCAGTTCAGCTGTATATGCATTCAAACATGCTTACCACATTTCATTTAGCTACAGTAAGTTATTATTGCCTAAAAACAAGCTTCCGTTGACATACATAGGTATAAGTATATTAAAAATGGCATGGATAGGAACAAGCTGGATTTACTCAGCTGAACACCTCAAGGTTTTGTAAAGAACTATGGATAAGAACAATTGGAATCAGCCTGCTGAACACCTCAAGGCTTAGTAAAGGATACATATGATTACATGAAAGTCTATATGAATTTTCTAGAACTCCTTCCTCATTATCCATAACTAGGATTTTATTCCCACACACAGCACATATATTAGGATCTAGTCTCTTGCCGGGAATGCCTGTTGCTGTGTAGTACTGAAATGAGACACAAAAGTAACTATCACAGAGTGTTATAATTGCTGAAATTTTGTCAATTTTATGTGTATGAACATGCAAGGCTCTAAATATTTCCCTCAATGGCTGAAGTAAATTTTTACATAAATATTATTATTATCATTTAAACAAATTTTGGGGTCATTAAAAATGACTCCTTATGACTCCTATGTTATTTGAAAAGGAAACAAACTGAGAACATAAAATACGCATCTCCCAATCAATCAGCAATGAAAGATAAAATCTGATAATTTTCCACAATCATTAGTCATCACCCAATATACACAGCCAAGTGAGAAGCTACAGCCTAACTGCATCCATTTAGACTGAAAATATAATAAATGCAGTAAACATTATAACCTAGATTCAAAAAAATATCTGTAAATGAAATGAATACAGTAGACATTATAACACAGATTCAAATTTAATGTTTGTGAATGTAATGCATGTGGTAAACATTATAACCTAGATTCAAACATAATGCCTCTACATGTAATATTACAAGACCCACTCATCTGGATGACACTGCGTCTAACAGGCTAATGCAAGAGTAGTTGGCCAAAAAATCTGGCTGACATTCTAACAGCCAAATGCAAGAGCAGTTGGCCAAAATCTCTAGCTGACATTGTGTCTAGCAGCCAAATGCATGAGCAGTTGGTCAAAATATCTGGCTGACATATTAACAGCCAAATGCAAGAGCAGTTGGCCAAAAAATCTGGCTGACATTTTAACAGCCAAATGCAGGAGCAGTTGGCCAAAATATCTGGCTGACATTCTAACAGCCAAATGCAGGAGCAGTTGGCCAAAAGATCTGGCTGACATTGTAACAGCCAAATGCAAGAGGAGTTGACCAAAAAATCTGGCTGACATTGTAACAGCCCAATGCAAGAGCAGTTGGCCAAAAAATCTGGCTGACTTTCTAACAGCCAAATGCAGGAGCAGTTGGCCAAAAAATCTGAGTCTGATTGGTTTCTATGGAAACGTCTTCCAAAAACTGTTGATTGCATACACTTGCTATGTAAACAATTGTTTCAAGATTTTGCTTTTAATATATTCATTCATATTTTATATCAAATCAGCATCATTGCCAGTTTGTGTTTATCACAGTTGGTCAAGATTCTGTTCCAATGTTTGCTAATAGTGACATTTTATACTTTTGGTAAAGGTAGACATATCTGAGAACAAATCTGAATCTTTGAATACATTTTTTAAGCCCTTCATGCCATTCTGATTTCTGTCAAATTTTGTCAATTATGTTGTGTAGTTTCTGAAAAGTTGTAGCTTTTTTTATTTTCATCAATTGGTTACCGTATTTAATTGCAGATCAGTCATTTGTAGACCGCTCCAGTCACCTGGTGGTTTGAGCATCTGCCTTGAGTGCAGGAAGTTGTAGGTTTGAACCCCAGCCAAGTCATACCAAAGACATAAAAATGGTACTAACAAGTGCCTTGCTAGGCGCTCAGCATTAGTTTTAGGACTGGTTGACCTGGTGTCAGGATAATGTGATTGGGTGGGACATGATGCTATATGTCTGCGGCACGATGCCCCAGTGCTAGACATCACTTTAAACTGCCACATTGCAGACATTGTTGCAATATGACTGAAAAATTGTTAAAGCTATGTTAAAAATCTAAATCACACACACAAACACAAACTGTCATTTGTAAAAAGCTAAAAAAACTTTCATGCTAGGAGGCTTTGGCAAACTGGGTCAGTTTTTAATGACCAGGTTTTGAAAAGTCATTTCAAGGTTGGGTTTTTAATTTTTTGTTTCAGTTACAGCAGCTGTATGTTATAATGGATCAGCATCTTCTGTATAAATTTGAAAGCCCTTCCTGTCAAAGTACTTTCTCTCAAATTTGGTCAAATTCTAACGAGCAGCTTCTGAGAAGTCATTTGAAGATTGTTTTTATTACTGATTGAAACAGTGGCAGATCTGTATCATTTGTACAACTTTTAAAGGCCTTTATGCCAGGATGCTTTCTGCTTATCTGCTTAATGGCTTTCAAGAAAGATAATGGTAAAGAAAAAACATACACAAAAAAAGAAAAAAGGTACTAAATGCAAAATACAGAATCAAAATTTTTTACATAAATAGCATTCCCTCAAAAGTCCATGACTTTCCCAAGTGATACATCATCATCAAGTTCTTACTTGAGTTCACATCAAAACACTTTTGTCCCCCAGACTGAAAGTTAATACACTTGCAGGGGTCAAGCCAGACTTGAATTTTAGGGAGAAGTGACTTCTCTTGGGCAGAACAGGCAAAAGTGAGAGCTGAACAGGGAGAAGAGGAAGCAAAGTAAGATTTGTGCTACCTACCTACCTATATATATATATATATATATATATATATATATATATATATATATATATAATGCATGTATGTGTTTTCATTCTCTTATTTGAATTATGCTCTGTATTTCTGAGTATGCATATCAGCATTTAATATTGGTTTTAAGCAATATTTTTTTTTCAAGTAGAAACCTTCCAAACTGTATGTATATTATTAACACATTTTGAATGCATAAAAAGAATTATCATACACATATACAGTGTATTTTGGCCTGAATTTTAACCAATAGGAGTAATTAAATTACAGTATTGTAAGTCCAAGTTAGTAAAAATACTTAATCAACTACCCTTAAACAAGAATTGTCTTTACTTTATGAAAGTTCACTATAAAATGGCAACTGAAAAAACTTGGCAAACTTGTTGAAACAAGCCCTGTAACATGTCCACAC
This sequence comes from Megalonaias nervosa, assembly GCA_016617855.1. Classification (NCBI taxonomy): domain Eukaryota; kingdom Metazoa; phylum Mollusca; class Bivalvia; order Unionida; family Unionidae; genus Megalonaias; species Megalonaias nervosa. Next base: position 28,308 of record JAECUM010016075.1, read on the forward strand.
ATGCCTATGTACCATTTTGTTCGTCTCAATTTCTTTGTTAAAACATTACCATAACTATTCATAGATAACACAATGAAGCATTAAAGTCAGTACATGAATGAACTAAAACCTCCTTTCCAACCAAATTAAAACAGCCAACATTGGAGTGCATCTATTTTTAAAAAGAGGGGCTTTCTAAATATAAACACTCATATTCTAGCTTCGTTACAACAGTCCATTTATAGGGTTGCAATTGTATGTTTTTATTATTTGTCTGCATTATGTGTAGTAATATCAGGCATTGGTTAAATAGTATTTGCTTCATTGCTTTTTTTCCCCCCCATATTTTCAAAAAAAATGAGTGAAAACATCTTTGACCTTACAGTGCTACTCAAATTCCACAACGTGGCATTGCCCCATACGTTGGGACCTACATAATTGCATTATTATGCTAAATCTTGAATAACATGATATTTAGGCTCTGCTTTTTGAGTTGAATATTTTCTTTAATATATTTGCCCAAATGTTTACAAAAACAGACAATCTAATAAAGTGGTACTTCCCAGGCACAGCAATGTCCACCAATATTTCCATCTGACAGGTTCACTTACGGTTTCAATCTGATTTTATGAAGAAAATAATACACATATGGCAATTAAAATCTTCATGCCACCAATTATGCTCTTAAAAAACAAATTGCTATTTATGTGCTATTATTTAATTTTCGAAACACAAATTTTTATGTTTTTATCACCAAATGCTAACTTGTGGAAATTGGCCAGTGATAGTTGCAATAACCAGAGACATATATAACACATCTCTGCAATAACTTACTCAGGAAGAGGTTAATGGTCAATCAGCTATCCAAACACATGCCTGTGAATGTGCAAGAGTTTGTTTCCATGGGATATTAATGGGGAATCAGATTTATGATTTTTCAAGGCTTTCAGTGAGGAAATGGAAGTCTGAGACATTTCAATTAAGGTACATAATTTCAGTATGACTCAAATTTCTGTGGTAGAAACAGCAGCTTTATCCAGTAACCAGCTTGATATGGTACCTTAAGATGTTGCCATGGCAGTTCCAACCTTATCTTGATCTTTCAAATCTTCTGTATACAGGGATGGACATATGGCCATGATAGGAGGCTCATTCAATTTTATTTTTTACTCTAAAAAAATGAGATGATTTGCTGAGGATACTTTTTATTTGACAATGATCAAATACCATTCTGGGAGTGAGGGTGATATCCTAAACCAGGACAGGAGCAAGCTATGTGTCAGCAGTGCGCTTGCACAGAGTGCTGTTTTCAGAGGGGTGCCAAATTGGAGAAGAAAAGGAACTCAAAACTTACACAAGGGAGCTAAAATGAAACAAAACCTTTTTTTTTTCATATGAAAATTGTTTTATTTCGTCATAACTTTCATCAATTTCTTCCAAGTTATCTTATCAGCAAATATTTCAATGACCGGGTATGGGGGTGCCAAATGTCTGTTTTGAACAGGGTGCAGTATTGCCTCATGCCAGCCCTGATGATAACCAAGGTGGTGATTTGGGAACACAGATTGTCCAAAAAGAATTTTCAGGAGTCCACGATAAGACTTCCTTTTAGTTGTTGAACCTATTTCTGATCTTGAGCAATTACAATTGTGGCTGCTATAGCAGATGAAAAGACTGGCACCATTTTCATTTAGGACCAACTATACATTATTACATGTCTTATGATGAAAACCCATCTCAATATGGTCACCCATTCAGAAGGCAGCCATATTTAATGTAGGATTGGCAACAATTTAATTTATGACCAACTAGATGTCACAAGAAGTCTCCTGGAGAAAATCATACATCAATGAAGCAAACCACTCAGGAGGAGCAGCAATACCATTTTCAAGACTGTAACAATAGCTGATGTCCAATCAGCATCATTTTCCCCTAGAACCAATTAGACTCTACAAAATGTCTTTTCAGGAAACCAAATGTCTGTATGACTTTCTGTTCAAGAGGAGTAGCAAAACAAGATTTTCAAGATGGCCTCCATGGTGGCCATATTGGATACAACATCTGCATTTTCCTTTAGAGCCAACTAGACATCACAAGTCTTTTATTTTAATAAAAATGCACATTGAAATGGCCATGAATTAAGAAGTAGTAATAGCAAGATTTTCAAGATGGCTGCTGTGGTGGTCATACTGACTGTCCAAGCAGTCTCCTTTTCATTTAGGACCAACTAGACCTTGTGTTAAGCATATATAATTTATATTGTGTGCTTCACCTTTATCTGTGATTGAGTGTAGAGTTATTATGGCCTACCTGATTTTTTTAATGTTTGTAAGTTATAGATAAGTTGTTCACTGATGTTTGAGTGCAGGGTATAGTTTTATATATAAATTTAGAATGCACTGGAAGTGAATTTGTGACCCACTTCCTGGTCATTTTATTGTGTCTTAGGTTTTATATATGGTTGTAGTAAACAAAATAATTTATTCCTATCTTAAGATCAATTGGTGGAATATTTTCAGTCGTGTTCAGAAACAATTTGAGGAATCATTTATTTTAAAATTGTTCAATGAAGTTATAAAGTGCTCATTGACTTTTTGAACTAATGCAATATTTTGAGATTATTGAGAGTTCATTCAAACACAGTCTGGACTATATGACTGATTCATCAAGACTGTCTGTACATTAGTACATCAGCACATTCCATAACTGAATTCATTTAGAACACCATACTTTGGGACTTGTGCCAGAAATTTCAGGATTTTTAGGGATCTAATTCATCATACTGTAAGTTCCACTTTGTAACTTATTGAAGTAAGTGTAAATGTATTTCTTCATTTTAATAAACTTGTTGGTTTCACATTTTCTGTTGTTTAGTTTAAAGAGTTGTAACACCTGTGATGAATGTGTGTGGAGTTACATTGCAATTTTTCAAGAAGTTACATTCAGGAGATTTAACTGACTGGTGCTAACAGACTGACAGACAACAAGCCATCACATAAGCTTCAAGCCTATAGCCAGTATATCTAAAAGTTGGTCTCCTCCACAACAGGGATATGACAACCATCAAGACAGGATTTTGAGGTCATTATAAATATGATGTAATAACCAGAAATGTGTGCAAAAAGTTGTTTATTGTGAAAATCTTAAACCATCTTCTGCACATTTCCAAACTATAATGAAGCAAATAATTATGTAGCTGAAAGTCAATACTATGGATATTATTTTTTAAAAATCAACATACAACAAGAAGTCAATTTCTGAATTAAGACACAGCATTATGTTGTCACTTTTGATGTTGAAAACAGTGACTGATGAAGTACAACAGTATCCAGAAGGTGCATTCAGTAAGGGGTGCTAACTACCATAACTCTCAAATTTCTGTTAAAAAATTTTGATATAACATTAGGTAGGCAGCTCCTGCAACCTAGGCTGGATAGGTCATTCATTATGCTGTACTTTCATGTGGCATCTTAAGCTTTCTCCAAGACAAATAAGGCAACTATATACTGTTACTTTATGAAAGCTTTAAGTCTGATTTGAAAGTAAATTGTGACTTCTCTGTGGTGAGTCCATGCTGAAGGTTTGAGAGTAGTGTGTTGGACTCAAGATACAAAAGGTTTGAGAGTAGTGTGTTGGACTCAAGATACAAAAGCAGTCTGTCATTTATCATCAGTTCCATGGTTTTGCAAATACAGCTTGTCAGTGATACGGGGCAAAGATAAAAGGGTCCAGACTTCACTGTGGCAGACTGGAGGAAGTTTCCAGTTTCCCAAGTTTTACTGAAACTGTTTAGTAGTATATCAAGAGCTGCAAGAATTTCAAATGTTGACCATTTATATCATCTGGTCCTTCCAAAGTGTCATGACCTTGATCACTCTTGACAACATAATACATCCACCTTGAACAAATGGCCCAATTATGCAACACTTTATATATCAATTAAGAGTAATACATACACCTTAAACAAAAAATTTATATAACTCTGTATAAACTTTGTATAATGTCCCCCACAAATCCTATCTGACCATGGCATGGTATGTGCTGTTATAATATATAAATGTTTTCAATGCTTGATATAGGTATTTCAAATGAATAATAACATTGGTAATTAACAATTATGGATAATATGATGAAAAAGAAATGTCAGTGGAGGGTCTTTGGTTTTCTACTAAAGTTATTTTAAATCCTCATTCAAGCATGTCCCATGCTTGATTACATTGGTCCTCAGCCTGGGTTGGGCCAATAAGACTGAAATGAAACAAGGCAAAAGAAAAATACCCTTTTAATAAGAACCTTACCCCTATATGAGCTGCCATTGAATCTGCACAAACTTCGGCAAAGTCTCTGGCCACAACTCCAAAGTATAATCCATAGAACATAACCAGCAGACCAAAATCCATAGCAGTTGATGGCTTTATAAGTAACAATAAGTTGAGTCCCAGAAGAGCAAACATTATAACCATGTATCCTAGTATTCCTGCTCCATAACTCAGCTTGTAGACTAAAAGGAACCACTTGTATACCCACCTGCAAGAAGAATATAATTAGTATAGATCCTAACGGGTACCCAGTTACTTGGGTACCCGCCTGTTAATAATAACCCGGGTAATAAAATGAACAACTGGGTACCTATTAAAAAAACCCAAAGTATTCCAAGTTCAGAGCAAGACACAATAACGATTACAGTTCAAGGCTTGTGTCATGTGCGCATTTATTCATCACAGGGGCTCGAATGGCTGCTTACAATTTACTTGTCACACATGTATTATATAATTATACATGGGAAGACAACTTCTCCTTTCTCGCGCAACGTATTTAAGAATCAACACTGATATTAAAAACTAGACCGTCCTAACTTCATGCCTGTCCATGGTTCGTACACCATTTTTCTTACAACTTTTAACACGCTTGTTTTGAGATCCTGATGCCATTAACTAGGTAAGTACCTTGTGTCGACAGCAATAGTAAGAGCTGATTAAGAAATATTAAATGTAATAAAACTTAAATACAAATTACAATTAGCAACCCCAGTGCAGGGCATATATCCCTTAGAATTGTCCCAGTTTTACATGGTCACAGCACTTTTTCCATATGTTAGTAACTTTCTATATTAAAGACTGATATAAAATATATATGAAATAAAAGCCAATAAAATTATCTTTCTAAATATGTATTACTTGTTAGTGTTATTTATTTGGATTTACACTTTATCGCAGGTTGAAAAGTAAATTACAGGTAATTTACGCTTCCCGCACAAAATCAATACTGCCTTGACCTGTGTGTAACGTGTGGTTCATTTGGAAAATTATGCGACCGGGTTAATGACTATGAATATTCATGAAATTTCCAGCCAATCAGAAAATTGAATGATGGTTAGTGCGGAATTTGAAGAATTAAAATATCACAAGCCATGCTGAAGATATAGTGATGCAAATTCAAGTGCCGATCGTACGCGATCCTCAAAGTTTACAAACATTCTTCACACGTCATTAGATTGTACATATTCTCATCTTTAATTTCATATATAAAACGTCTGTCGCAAAAGAGATTTAGTGTGCCAGATTTTGCTTTAAAGGTAAGGACTTTTGAGTTTTTGTACTTCGCTGAGCATGTACTATGGACGCCATCTTGAATATATTACAATGTTAGTAAACAAACGTTTGTAACCAGTAGTTCAATGCCATATCGATTAGTAAATGTCCATAATATAGTGTCTACAACTTGTGGCTAACAAATACATGGTTCTAAATCGAGTTTTATCATATATTCTTTTATTTTAAAAGCGATCATCTTTTGAGAATTTGTCGAGACGACCGTTCTTCATAACCATGCAATATCGCAGTTAACATCGCATTTAGTTTTCTCGTTCAAATCGTTTAAACAATACCAAAAAAAATTCTTTTAAATGACGTGTGAAGAACTACTTTACAGACTAAGATGTGTTTCATCAACAATGAAAACAATTTACAACTCAATTATTTCAACCGAATGGTGACATTTATATTAAAGTAGGAAGTAAAATATGAGATTTTCCAATTACCATGACAATAATTGAACTTGAAATTTTATGCATAATCCATGATTAGTAAAGCCTTGAATTTGATACATACCAGCATTAACTTTATTAAAATTTCTATTTGAATGGTTTTGCTGTGGAGAAAAGAAACATTTTTGATTTAACACCATATATTAACATGTTGCTGTGTGTGTTAGCACACAAAATATTACAAACAAAATTTAAATATTGGTGAGACTTTTCTTGAAATAACTTTCCCTGTTGTAAATGTATATCTTCAATAATGGCAAATACGAGTCCAGCATGTTGTTTTACATAAAGCTGGAAAGTTTTATGAATTTATCATTAAAAACAACAAAATTACATCAATTTGTCAAATTTCCTTTTTTTCTGGTGCCATGGATTTATCGCGTGTGACAGTATTATTATAAGGAAAAAGGTGAGCAAATTGATAGAAAATTGGCAACTTTAAAATGTCATAAGTTTACTTCTAGTAGAGATATTTTCAAAATTTAAACTGTTCTATGCTGCTTGAGATGAGATCTATCATTTAACAGTGTTTTAAAAGCAATTAAATGACAATGAAAAATCAGCTGGGGTTGCTATTACAATGCAAATAGAAGAAAGCACAATATATATGTCTGGTTTAACTAATGTCATGTTTGCCTTAAGTTTGTGGCCCTGGAGCGAGTATTAGCTGTTCAAGTCAGGGCCACTGTTCACATGTTTGTTTACTGAACTGTTTTATTAGTGGAAACCCGACAGATAATTTTGTCACAGCAAAGGCAACACAAAAACTTGGTATACCTTATCAGGAAAAAATGAACAAAGTTGATAACTATACAGAATGAAATTTTTCACTGCAATATTTAAATATAAGGGAAATTTTTGTTATTTAATAACACTGTAAAAAATCTAATAAAAATTGACCACGTGTGTAAATATGGTAATTTTTCATAAATTTTCCTTGAAACGGTTCCAAGAAAACAGACAGGATTGTTGAACGTGAAACCACTTGTCATGGACTAATTGTTTTTTATACTACATACATAGCGAACCAGTCTAAATTGAACAAAATGGCACCAGATATAAAAAAAAATGGCGGTATCGAGGTGACTGTAGGATGTTATATGACTGAAAAATGTTAGGAGAGGGATTTTTTGCTAGACTTAAAAACATGTTGCACTGGACGTCATTAAGGGACGAACCACGGCAGGTTGAGGATACAACAGTCATCATTTGTGGACTTTACGACTATTCACGAAAGTTACTGTAGACATGTAGACTAGTTAAAGTGAGAGTTATGCATAAATCATTTATCCATTTCATTTGTGTCTATACTCTTGTATTAACTACGAATCCACATTGATTTAGCCAGTTTGTGACAAAAATTTTAACTGCAGATCCAGGTAAGTAGCAAAACTAAATGTACATTAAATAAAATAAATATATACATTTTTCATACAGTTTTTTTTCAGTAATCATGGCATGTAATATACAGATTGATCTTTTTACACTCAGATTACGCTTTTTGCCACATATATTAGTAATAAATTACACTTATACCTCTCCTGGGGGTTGGCATATGTGAACCTACGACAAAGCAGTTCAGGTTTATAAATCTGTTAATAAAACATAGCTGCCCTGCCGAAGTACTCAAACAATTACCACATCACAAAATTTAATCACATTACAACAGATGGATGTATGCACCAATGGACAAACAAGGGTATTACAATATACCCTATGACTGTCATGGCAGGGCACAAACAATTATATCACTTTGTTAACTTGTACACTTTTGATGAAGCGTGTATTTTTTTGTTTGCATTACAACTGTTATGTACGTATGTATTGTGTCATGGTTATGTGACCTATTTATATTTGTTCTAAACCAATTACTCAGATAGAACCTGCCTATTTTTTTTCACTAGTTCATGTTAAATTTTTTTAAATTCATCCTTCTACATTATGAATGAAATATCTAGGTAATAAAGTAGAATTTAGTCTGAAGCAGACATCAAGATTTGTTGACAATGTCTCCCAGGGACTGCAAAACATAATACAGACCTTGGTGTTGTGCCAGCAATAGGTTTTCTTGTGGCTTTAAATGTCATAAACCCAGTAATGCTGGAGAACACAGTCCAGATGAGGATGAATCTCAACCAGTTAAATTTTATACTGATTCCTACAGGAATCAGCCACATCCCCAACAAGGTGGCTTTCTGTAATAATAGAAGTAATAATAACATAGATGCAATGTAAAATAATAATAATAATGATAATAATAATATCAATATTATTAATAATAGAAGTAATAATAACATAGATGCAATGTAAAATAATAATAATAATGATAATAATAATATCAATATTATTAATAACAGAAGTAATAATAACATAGATGCAATGTAAAATAATAATAATAATGATAATAATAATATCAATATTATTAATAATAGAAGTAATAATAACATAGATGCAATGTAAAATAATAATAATAATGATAATAATAATATCAATATTATTAATAATAGAAGAACCAGAAGAAGATGAAGAGTATGAAGAAGAAAGAAATCAGAATTTTTATGTATCGTTTAACAATCTGAGTAATATTGCTATGATTTCTGTAGTGTGGCAGTTTATAGTGATGTCCAGCACTGGGGCATCATGCTGCAGACATCTAGCATGATGTCCCCCCCAGACACATTATCCTGACACCAGGCCAACCAGTGCTAACACTAACCTCTTAATGCCAAAGGCCAAGTGAGGCAGCTGCTAGTACCATTTTTATAAGTCTTTGGTATGACTCAGCCAGGGTTTGCACTAATGAACTCCCACATCCGAGGCAGATGCTATAATCACTTGCAGCACCAAAGCAGTCAGAAAAAGAAGGCAGCTAGGGCATGCATGTCAAGTCCATGATTGAACCACTGCTGTAAAATGTGTGACATTGACCCCAGGAAAGATGTTTTTAAAGCATTCATAGAGTGCACAACAAAGGGCATGGTGGCTAAAGTGAGTCCTGCATGTGACCAAATGGAGCAGTGTTATGTATATTTAATTCAATTGCTTGTTTGTTTAAATTTTTTTAAATTTCATTACATGCTATTATTGTAATATAACATTGCATGCTGGACTTGACCTTGTCCAAAACTGAGCTAATTTCTGCTTGACCTGATTGACTTTTTTAAAATTTTATTCATTGTAAACAACTACTAAATAGCTAAATTATTCTCTCTGTGTATAGGCTTAATATCAGGATCATTATTAATACAAGAGGTAAATATGTTTATTTGGGTCAAAAGATTGGAGTTTCCTAAGTGAATTATACATAATCCAGGTTATTGTTTTGCAAACATCAAAATCATTCTAGAAGGTTATTTTCAATTAGGTAATGTATTCTTTTTAGAAAATACTAACTGTGACCTTAGGTCAAGTAGAGAACTATATAATCTTGTGACTGTGAGGACTTGGTCATTCATGCTTTAACATCTAGCAGTTTCAAGTTGTGTTATGTTGTGTCCAGATGGGATGAATCTTTTTCTTCAAATTACTGAATTGAAGTGATTATTTTCTCTGGAAATACAAAAGTGCTCTGATAAATCCTTGGATAGAGACATTCACTGGAATTTATACTGAATTTCAAACCTGAAATTATTTTACTGTGATTCAACAAAAGACTTTTGAAACATCAACACTCTATAAACTGTAACAGCCACGTCGTCACCTTCAGTTTTTGGATTTCTTCAGGACTTGTGCAGAGTTTTATTGAGGACTTTAAATTGCTAGGACCTGTGTCTATAATTCTTCGATTATTCTGGGATTTAATTCGCAATACAGTAAATTCTTTTTTCTCATTTTCATGTTGTATTCTAGGGAAATTATATTTTTTCATTTTACAAAGCTTGTTGTCTTTCACTCTTTTCTGTTACTTATTTTAAAAGCATAGACTCATAACAGCAGCCTCAAATGGCCTAAAACGGAGTAAAATAGTTAGCCTGTTTAAATGCATTTTTGTTATCTTGTTATGGACGAAAATGGCATACATGCCAAGTATGTTTGTCTGTAATCTGCATATTGGAAATACTACAACCAGTATTTCTCCACACATAACTGGGCATCACCTACCACTGACAATCTCCTTCTAATGATGGAATGATCATCAAGTTCAAATGTAAATCGATAATGTATCATGCTGAAGGCTGTGTATCATGAACTGCATCAATACATGGCACAGGTGTATGGTTTCACCCTTAAAACCCACTAGACCTTGGGAAAGGTGTTTATAAAGTTTCATGGAAATCTTCCAAGTGGTTTAGAGGTAGCAGTAAGATGTGACATACAATGGCCCATCCCTAAAAGTGCTCTGGTCAATGAGCAGTAAAGGTAAAACTGTAACCAAAACCTTAACGCAAAGTTTCCATGAACATGACATTCACATGAAGGTCAAAGGGGCAAACAAGTGTCAAGAATGTATTGTATTAGCTTCATAATGATTCACACCAATTACAATCAGAATATATCAAGCAGTGTAGAAAATATATGCAAATGAAAGATTGAAGCAAAATGTTGAATTGTTGATGCCACCAATGCCAATGCCAAGTGAACAAGTGATTGATCAATCACATTTTCGCACAAACATGGGCTTGACAATAACAGTGATGATGATAATACCAACATGTAGTAGTAGCAGCAGAATACTTCAATGGCAATCAGCACAATAATGGCTATATGGTGCAGATTAACAGTAAAGTTCTTAATATGTAAATATAAAGAAGTCTAATAAAACTGGAAGAAAAAAGCCTTCCATACACAATAAAATATGAATTACTAAATAACAGAAGTTAAAAGGTCAAGAAGTTAAAAATCCGTCAAATTTATACATTTTTGAGTACATAGTAAATAAATAAAAAATTTTAATTTCAACAAAAATGCTATGACACCTGTTCATTTGTGGCAAAACACAAACACACTGAAAAGGTCCTGGTAATTTAAATGCAGGTCACTGTGACCTGCTTTTTGCCAGCATGAGCAATAACCTTCAAAATGAAAACACCCATTAATAATCAAAATTGTACATAGTGTCAGAAAAAAATGTGATAAACATGGAGTAGGTCATCATAACCTACTTGTCTATGGTGTGTTGAATTCTCAAAGAAGAATACACCTCATGTTTAATGACTCTACATAAAACAGTCAGAGAAACCCAACTAAACTTAATACTGATAACAGTACTGTTGAAAATGATCCTTCGTGTCACCTATGATTCATGGGTGAGACAATAAAAAAACGTACAGTTTAACTGTATGAAACTTAAAGCGCCGATGCTATTGTTTATCATAAATTTCACCATTTTATAACTGAATTAAAGTTTGGAAGAAAGGAGATGATTTAGTAAAAAGAACTTATCTGACATTAACCATTCTCTGAAATAAAAAAGATGTTATGTTTAAACAACATTCAGATATTCAACTTAGAATTAGCGGGTGACGGGTGCCACCTCTCAATTCAGTTGCCCATAATTCCTTTCTTGTTTTGGGAGTGCTCCAAAAGTATTGATGTCATACATTCAATAAATTCTGAAAATGACTAATCTAATACCAAAAGCATTTACATATGGTGGACAAATTTCTTTGATAGGAAAGGAAGGTAGGCCTGCATTTTTAAGCAGATCAAAAATAATATGAATGACCTTTTTCCTTTATTTTGTATTTAATTTATTTATATTTGGAACAAAGTAATCTTGAATAATATTACAAGAGAATCACCTATCGTATCCAATATGTGGTGTTGGTTTCTTCTGTTTACAAAGTTGACATCATCAAATCTTATGTAACAGCTTTCATCTGAAATTGGTTGTCACTGATTTATCAGATTTAAAACAAACGCATGTGAAAAATGCCTGCATTTCTCAGTTCAAGAGAGCAATTAAACGGCCCACATTAAGTTTTAAGGCACCCAATAATGTTTAGGACCATTATCTTTCAAGATTCAGTAGTATTATGTAGTTGGGCACAGACAACATTTAGCACACAATGGTGGCAATGGGGCTTTAAAATTTTGAGGTAAGATATTCAAGATTCTATTGTTACAAATGTTATGATCTCTATTAGTTTCAACTACACAACAAGGAAGAGCGATAGCCAACAAGTTTTGTATAATATAAAATATTAATTTATTTCTCTATATACAAAGTGAAAGATTTAAAAATAACTTACAGTGGTTAATGAATTCCTAAAAAGTAATCCTAAAAGTTTTATCAATTCCAATAGTTCCAAGTAATACAAACATTCCAAAGGTATTCCAAATGATAACTGTAATGTATTGATGTGTCAACATTTTACAAATAAAATCACTGATATTACAAAACCAAATGTCTTCAAATGAATTCACTGTAAATTCAACAGAGTTATAAATCAAAATACCCTTGAATTTTACAGCAATTCCATTCGGCTAATATCCAAAATAGTCTTTAAATGAATTAATGTTAAGGCAGTGCTATTTCATCAAATGATTATATTAAATGAATGAATCAATCCTCTCTATCTCTTCCAAGACCAGCCATACTATCAAAAATAATTCTGCATAAAAATCATTTTATATACTAAGCTAATACACAATAAAGAAAATGCAATACTGGAGTTTTAAATGAATCAGTCTTTAATTTTGAACCACTGATTGCAGTAAGCAAGGGTCACATGGTTTACTCTGGCTTAGGTCAGGATCCATAATCCTGAATACCATACTTACCGTATATGTTGGGACAACGTATTTGTTGGGACACCATAAATTAATTTTAAAAGTAATTTTTTTGTGCACTGTATGTTCTGGGACACATCGTGTTCTTCGAGTTGTAAGTTGTTGGACACCTTTTAAATCATTCGAAAATTACATGTCCGAAAATGCACCCCAACTAAAATTTTATTTTAAAAAATGTAAAACTGTACTTGAGATAAAACTCTTTAATCCACTGCAGTAGCATCTCATCAACACAACCGTTCTCCTGCACACATACGATCCATTCTTTTGGTGCATAAATATTTTTTTTAGCTTTCTCATACCGTGAAAAATTCTTAGAGGCAACACATCACCTGAAATGGAAACTGCAAGGACTAAAGTCAGATTTTTTCAAATCTGCACCAGTCTAATTCTCACACTTTTGACCCCCCTCTTATAATCACTCCATCCAGGAATGCAATCAAAGTACACTAGAATTTCATCCATGTTGATAATCATATTGTCGGCGAAATCATCTGCTTCTCTTTTGGCCTTCACCACATGATTTTTTTTTCTGCAAATCTTCTGGACAATGCTGGGTCATTGATGTCCATGCATGAAGCACTATATTGTGTCACTTTAAAAATTGTTCTATTGTTTCAATTTATTTTCAAACTTACCGTTAATACAGGTGAAAAGGAACCACAGTTGGCTTCCATATCTCGGCTATCTTTATATATTCAAGCAAAAAAAATCCACTTAAAATAATCCATAGTCGGATTCCAAGGTCAGCTTGCTTTGCAAAAAAATAACCTTTGTATTGATACCCTTAAAAAAAAAAACTGGCTTCAGAGTATCCAAAGTCAGCTTCTGAGGTCGGCTTGCTTTGTAATAAAAATAACCTTTGTCTTTGATGTCCTGTTGGTAAGTTCAAAGAAGGAGTTTACTGCTCGCTGCCAGTTGTTTTATTCACCACCCGGGCTTCTATGTGCTTGGCATCTGTCGTTATAATTAATACAAAAGAGCATTGATGTCTACAGGTAAACAGTAATGATAATTTTGTAACCCGTGCTGGCGAAAAGATTGTCACTTGCACTCAAATGAATGTGTTTTCAAATAATGATTTTTATTTGCAAGATACTGTCATACAGTAGACCAGGATATAATTCAATCTTGGTTTTTTTGCACCTAACACTATGTCATGCATGGA
>JAECUM010016078.1:0-54657 GCA_016617855.1 Megalonaias nervosa
ATACCTTAATGACTGAATACCTTAATGACTGAGTACTTTAATGATTCTATACCTTAATGATTGAATACTTAATGTTTAAATACCTTAATGATTGTATACCTTAACGATTGAATACATCAATGATTGAATACTTTAATGATTGAATACCTTTATGCGTGCAAGAAAAATAGTACCTATAAAACTTTATTGTACTGAATGCATAGTTAGACAGGTGATCGAATATTTGATGAATTATTTTTGAAAATAACAATTAAAAGTGATAATGCCTATTTGTTTACAATTTTTGATTATATAGAATTCAAAACTAGCTTTAATAGAAAACTCCGACAGTTTGATTTTTTCATTAAGTTGAACTTTTAAATTGTGAATTCAAGATACAGTTCAAATTATTGCCCATTTGTATTTATTGAGTTAAGGTCAAACCTCCGTACGTTTGGGCTAAAATACTGTATACATTACTGAGAAGACAAAAAAGAGCTTAAATGCGAACCTCCAAAACATTGATTTTACTTATAGCTAAAAGAATCTACATACTTAATTGCAAAGATCTGAACGAGATATTTACCTGATTTGATGATTATGCCCATTGACCGTGCATATCATTTTGTTATGTCATTAAGAACATATTATGAAAGTGACATTACTTGTTGTCTGTAATGATGTTATATAAATTCTGGTGCTCAGCCAAGTTTTAGGGTAGTTTTAATATTATTGTCTTTATATTACTACTACTACTACTACTACTACTAATAATAATAATAATAATAATAATTTTTAACCAACATCTCTGCCTCCCTAATCGCTGAATATTGATATTTTTTTGTCTTTCCTCCATTCACTTGGACACGTGACGAAATATATTTATATTGTAAGTTGACCCATTTGCAAAGGTTGTTTCCAAAGTCATTCGTTTTTAAGATGGCATCTATACTACGTCCAATTCTGTAAATGCTTTTTCTTGATCGTAGAGAATCAATGCGCCATGTTCTCCTTTCTCCTGTATACAATCTATTCAACTTAGATTATTAGAGCATTATTTTGCATACTTAGTCCTTCCATTCCACAGCTCTGATTTCTATTGATTATTTCGCCAGTGCATTTTTTTATATATCAGGTTAACTAAATTGTTCCTTTGATAAATAAGTCGCGAGATAATTAAATACTTTTTGTAATTATATTTGTATGGATACAGCAACTGATCCTGTCTCCTGACCTGTCGCGTAAGTTCCAATCATTTTCATATGCAAAGGCAAATACATTTCTGGATGAACACTACAATCATGGGAATCATCGGTTATATTGATCATATATTGATTATATTGATTATTATCTGTTAAGGAAAATGTGATATATCTTGTAAACATTTTGTTTATCCAAAATATATCTTTTTTTCCCTTCACGCAAACTTACAGTATACGAGAGTTGATCGAAAAGTTCTAGACCTAAAGCAGTTGCTTCTAAACAGAGCAATCCAACATCATACAAATTCGCCCGTTTAAAACTTAAATTGATGATGTGACTTCAGTTTTAAGTTGATGACGTTACGTTCGTTTTCGAAACATGGTAATTAATCGTTTGACCTTAAGCATAATATTCAGGTGTTTGACCATAAGCTTAGTATTTAGTCTCTTGACCTTGAGCATCGTATTTAGACATTTGTTTATCAGACTATAATCAACATTTTCATACATTTTAGTATTTTTATATTTCTAAATGAAAAAATCAAAAATTTATCGTGATAGTATTAATAATAGAATAAAAACTAACTTAGCACCAACGAAATTACCACAAATGAAATTGTCACAAAATACAGATGAAGTCACCACCACCACCACTATCAAATAGTCATGAATATACCTAAGAAGTTGATAAACATACTTCACATTAGCTACTCTGATAGCTTTTAAGTGGATATTCCTTTAAAAATATGGCAGTAAAATAATCAAATGAAATCAACTTATGGTAATAAAAGAGAACTTAATTACTTAATTATCTTATCTGTATAATTAACAAATGTAGGACAATTGCTTGAAAAGTAAAAAAAAAAATTCCAAGGATATTTCTAAGTGCTACTGGTGGCGTAGAGGTATAACCGATGATCACGCTTCACAAAATTTCTGTCATACAAGAAGGCTTCGCATTCAATTTGTGTTCGGGAACTGTTAAAGGCATACTTTTTTTTCTTTCGCTAAGCATACCTGGTTCCTCACGTTGGTTCGTATAGCACCAAATTGGTGGCAAGGATATGAGGTGAAAGAGATTCAAATTATAATCGATTCGAACTTCCGGTGCACCATAACACATAAGGGGTAATTTGCAATCACTGTAGTTTGATTAACTTCGGAATGTACCAGCCGTCCTTGCGCCTAAGTTCTCCAGTGGAGTTTATAGTCAAATGTATAACTGAACCAATAGAAGCCCATTTTACGTAAACGGATATTGTATCCGAAGACGACTTAGTGCATCCTAATCCTTAGAGTTAGTCATCCCCCGGGACTGACAGTCAAAAGTAATCAGATGGACTTCTGCAAAAAGTAAAACTCGTGGGTGAGTGGTCATAAAAACGAAACAAAATATAATTAATCAAACGGTATCAATACACAAAATGACAATATAATTTAGACTCTTGGGCATCTATAATAAATATTTGAACATCTAAATCTACAAAAAGACATCGATCATAAAGTTTAGAATTTCAAACATCTGCAATTAGTAGTTATGAATATGTTTTAAACTTTGGGATAGAGCGAATCAACCCACCCTCTGCTTCAAACTTTTTATGCGGTTTAAACGACAGTAACTGATAGGTTTCACAAGGCTATAATGTTCTTTTGAACTAATGTAGCTTACATATTTCAGCTAGTATCATTGCAACAGCTTTAAGCACAAATAAACTGAATTCTTTCATCGTTCAAATTCAAAGAGAATCCCAACACGTTATGGATATTCTGTAGAACGTTAAAATGAGAGTAATTGAAGAAAGGATTCAGAGATAATTTTGTTTAAGAATGCACTGAAAATATGTGAAACTCTTTGCTCAGTACCGAATTGAATAATTTCAGAAAGAAAGAAAACAAAAAACATTTTGGCATACTTCTTTTCTGTGTACATATTTTGATTAGTTATTGTTGTACTCATGATTCTTGTACTCATGATTCGTATACTCCTGATTCTTGTATTTACGTTTTTTGTGCTCATGTTTTGCAGTCGTTTCTTCTTGTACCTTTGATTCCATCCTGAAGATGATATAGCACAGAGCTCCTACGATGAGAATATTTACTACTGAAAGTGAACCGAGTATTACCTGTTCTTTTTTCCCCTCTGTTTGCTCTATTTCCAAGTTATCTTCCATCTGGTCAAGATTATCATCAATTTTATTGTTCAGTTCATTGCAAAATGAACATTATGTTCAAGGCTAACTCTGTATCATGAAAATTATTCAACAAAATATCTAAGTGTTCATTTTGAATCTTCAGGTTGGTAGAAAGCATCTTGAATGTTTTCTCGGTTGTTATTTCCTTGTCAGCTTTAACAAGGCTTTTTTCTGCAACAAGTTAATTTCAAACTATTGTATTTGACCTTGTCACTTTCCATCTGATTGGATGTTTGTTTTTCACATGACTAGTTAAGTTCCTCATATTGTTGTCGAGTGAGTGTAAAAAGAAAATAAAAATCACTGAATGTTTTAGTCCAACCCTAACAAAATGTTACAAAGTAAATCTCACTACATGTTACGTTATCTCTCTGATAGCTACTTTCAGGTATTCACTTTTGTCACTATCTAGATCAGAGATAGACAAAACCAGATCAAAATTATCTACTAAGCTTAGGTGTAAATATATTTTGGAATATATATACACCGGTATTGTGAACTACAGTGTATAGAACTGCAGTGTAGCGCGGATGCAGAACAGAGAACTTGGTCAGGTGTTAATGGAAGCTTTGCTCGCGTCTCAGCTGGTGCGACTGACACAAAACCTTATATTAATTTTGTTTAGGTTCTCATGAATTGCAAAATATATTTATTCCTAAATTTGGTGGCTATTTTGAGTTTGGTTTTCTCTATCTTTTATTAAAGTAGCGAAGGTACCCTACATGCCTACATGCCTTACCACTGTCGTTACTGCCCTATTACGACTCTTTAGTCTTAAACTAAGTAACAGAAAAGATATTTAAAAAAAAAAAACCAACAAGTTTTGTAAAATTGACCAATAATTTATTTCCCTGGAATACAAAAGTGAAAATATAAAAAGAATTTACAATATTGTGAAATAAAACATCCCAAAAGGCCTAAAAGTTCTATCACAAGTCCAAATTTGTGAAGGTCTACTTGACTTCAAGTGGTATTCAAAAAAATTCCGATATTGAGTGTGTTGATATACCTGTAGTCTTGAATGTGCTAATGTCTCAATGGCCTGAAATGTAGTGATGTATTAATAGCCTTTTACTGTATCACAATAATATAATCCAACATGTCCTCGTCTGAATTCACTATAATTTCAAATTAATGTTTAAGTCCAAGAATATTATTGAGCACTTTGTAGTTCTAGTGAATAATAATTTGAATAAATAAAAACTCAAACCAAATTAAAAACTGAACACAAGAGTAGCATTAATTCTTCTTCAGATGTTAAGGCAAAAATGAGTAACTCTTAGGTAAACAAAATTATATACCCCTCCATTTGACCTAGGTAGCAATTACCATTTTCTGAAAATACTCTGTCAACTTAATGGAAAATTTCCATTCTGGAAGTTTCTAAGATCAGAATCAAGACTATATTTTTTTTATAACTCAAATAAAAGTAAATATGTCTACAATTATTAATGATCTGAATATCTGATCTATACTCATAGAGAAATACTAGTATGTATTATGCTGTTTACAAAATAAATGTCACTGGTGAAGTACACCATTAACTTGATTTTGGACAAACGTCAAGTACAAAATGCAGATATACATAACATATAATCCTTAAAAAAAGCAACAAATTAAGTCTAATATACATAACCGCCCTCACTCAACAGCTACTGCAATATTTCAAGAGAGATGTCGATTTACATACTGCATTCAGTTTTGAGAACGCAGAGATAAGCAGTCCTGAATATAATAATAAGAGTTTTTAAGCTATGCAGCACGTGGATGGGTTAGATTGCGTTTCTGATGTAGATAAAATCACAAACTGGCATTAAAGCTAAATTTGCTACACAACTCAAAGATAGCATCAACTTTACAAGGCAATAGAGAACGATGCGTCTAACACAGAGATAAAATTTGTGAAAAGGTTAATGTGTTTTAAAGCCAAATGGAATTTTGTCAATCATAAAGTGCTGTCGAGACATATGGATACAGTTTCAAATAGTTAAGTCTGAGCATAATTTAAGGTACCTATTCTTTGAGCATCCAAGTACAAATGCTTTCACAAACAGCAATCAATTATGGAAACAAATTAAGAACGATAAATAGAGAACAACATTTGCTGAATTAAAACTTGTTGACAGAACATTTTATATATACAATGCACAATGCACAAGCAAAAGAAATGTATAAAAAAGATTTCCACTAAATATACCATGATTATTTTACTCATGCAAGATATTTAAAATGCAGTGATGAATAGAAATAGATCTACACAACGACGGATACATTTTCAAAATACGAATACCTGAGCAAAGTAAAAAAATGAAATCTAGACATACACGATGATCTTACATACATCTTCAAATTACTAAAGCCTGAAAAGATACATTCTGATGGGGCTGAGTTTTATAACGTGAAAATCAAGCATTCGTTAGAAAATTAAAATAAAATATATTTCAATCTACTGGGACAAAATGTATATAAAAAGAATTCCGAGAATTCAAATGCAAAAGTATTTCATTCACATGAAACCAGAATATGAGCTTACGTTTTACCGAAAGCTAATTAAATGGTAAAATAACACTAATCACACATTAATAGGCATGACCCGAACTGAGGTGAGGATAATGTAGATCGTAAATGTAGATCAATGTATTCGGTTGTTTGAAAGATGATCCATATGGAACCTAAAATTCAAGAAATGGTCATAAGTTTAGAATTTTAAAATACAAAGCAATAGTTGAAAACTGCTATCTCCATGAATTCAATTAGGTTATCAGGTAATGAACAACCTTGGAGACTTGAATTTAGAGCATATGGTTTTAATAGGCAAGAGTTATCTCTGTATGACAAGTTCAAAGTGGGACAGGTTTCAAAGACCAAGATAATTTATGGTAAAATGGAGAAACATTGTGAATCGTATAACAGCTGGGAGTCAGCATAAAAGTATTCATTTGACGTGAATGGCAGAAGCTCAGTACGAAAGTGACATTATCAAGGATCACGAACTCTGAGTTCTGGAAGATAACATGTTTCCAATTTGTAATCAAATACGAGACCATAGTGGAAAAGTAAACGACGTCAAGAGACATCTCAATTAAGCAAAAATATGGTATACGTATAAACGCGGTAATACGGCTACAATGTAGGCAATATCCTGTCTTAATAAGACATTACATCACAGTAGAAATGAAAGTTGATAACATTGCAGCATATTCATTTTGTTACAAACTACATTTCAAAACAGCTGAGAAACATATACAAGGTAAAAGACCACAAGTTGGTGATCTGAAATTTTGAACAAAATAAAGGGCAATGAAAAAATAGACGTCGATATAGTCATAAGAATTTGAAGGTCTAGCAAACTTCATTCAACCAAAATCATTTAAGATTTTAGGAATTTGTACGCCATCTGGGTTGAGAAAAAATACTGAAATAAATGGCACAATTAGATGGAACAATGAAGCCTTGGTAAAGCCAAACAATGGCTGTTCAACCTCAGGATGAGATCGACGGAGATGGCTAGCCATAGAATCAAAAGTTATAAAATGCCAAAAATATTGCAGAGTAAAGCTGTTGGAGGCAATCAAGAAATGGAATATCAAATACCAGAGATATAAAGATTGCATAAAACAAACTATATAAATATGGTATTATGGAGAAAATAACAAATCAAGGTGAAAATTAAACAGAAAATTACATTTGAATGTGGAAAAACAGTAAATAGCGGATCGACATGTACTTGTATAAGAAAGACAGTTTCATTTTGCAGATGTCACTATACTTTATCATAGATAAATGGAACCCAGCTTAAATATTACAAAACACAAGTACGGCACTTTATCCTTGTCCCTCAAATCAGTTTAACGCATTAAATTGCTGAACTTACCATAATCAAGTTTACACAGCAAATGAATTTACCCGGATAAAATTCATACACAGACCAATGAAAATATTTTGAAAACTACACTCTAAAATACAGGTCGCAGTATCACATGCAAATTTAGTTGAATCAGCTAAACTGGACAGTGTGGGTGGCAACTTCTGGTTGCGGTATTTCATGCTTGTATTTTTGATGCACAAAACATACCAGAGTTGACCGAATCAGTTTGCAAATTTCACATCCATTTTCAGATTCCTGTGTGAGTGCCTGTACATCCATGGTCCGTCTACACCCTACATGAACTTCACTGTTACTCTCTGTTTAGCTCTTTTCCGTCATTTTGCTTCAATACCATTTTTAACGCACCCTCATTGGATTTGGAAAATATCTTAGGGGCGGAATCGACATGCATGCCGTGCTATATTTCTTGTTACTTTCTCGTTTTGTAAAATTGGCAAACACATGAGGCTTGTGAAGCATGCCTTTTTGTAGGGATATGCAAGTTTGATACCGAGCTAATATTGGAATATAAAATGTATGAGGCATGGTTTCATTCGGGGCATTTATTAAGTATTCTGAAAGCTGAGATTTTCGAGCATCACAGCCTCGTGGTAGCCATCCTGACCTCTTGACGAATTGACACATTTGTGAAGAAATACCTTAATGGGTACCTCCACAAAGCTCGGTTCACTTCTTTGCTCTCTAACCAAGCTCCGAAATGCTTTAGCTATCATAAAAGGTCATAAATATAGCGTTTATCATGTCTGGGCTACACAGGGAGAAATTCTCCAGTAAAGTAGAAACATTACTCCATTGTCCACTGCGAACGTCCTCCGAGGCTATGTCCTTGGTAAAGTTTGCTGAACAATAAAATGTTACTTTAATTACGAAGGTAAATTTTGAGACGTAAGTACAGCATTGACGCTGTTTTTAACATAGCCCCTGAAGCTTTACTTGACTAGCCGATTGATAAAAAAAACTCGTCAATCTTAAGATGAGGTCAGAGTAGTGTGTTGCGTTGGAACGACCCTTAGCCTTTTCTCTATTTATCTACCAACCAGGATCCTCTCAAAAAACAACGCGGAAAGCAACTCAAGGCAAACGTGATGCCTCCGTTTAGTCGCCACTGACCTATTATAATTCCCGAACCCTGCTAAGGGAGAGATGGTGGAGTAACTACTAGTAACTGAGCAAATCGGTCCATAATGTCGGTAATGTCAACTAATTCACAAAATATAAAGTGACAGGTGTTTCATCTCTGACTTTGTTCTAAGTTAAATAATGTATCAAACTTCGTTAAGTTGTATTAAGAGAGACTCATTAATTCTTCAGGCAGGGTCGGGGAAAACGCCACCACCTCCGCTGTCACTGCCCCTAAGCCCTACTATAATGCATGCAGTCTTTTTTTCTAAATTCTAGTTTCATCAATATGTTCATCATTAACATGGTCAACATTCTATAGGTTTAACAGCCCTATTTAGTTAGTAGATACTCGCTTTAATGAACAGACAGCTTTATTTAGACTGTAATGGTGGATACGGGTTGAATGAAATAAAGAGTTGGATGTTAAGGTTACTAAATGTCATATAATCGTCGCTGTTAATATCAGACACCTAATTCCCTGGATTTTGAATATAACCTGAAAATTTATATCAGGTCAATGAAATAAGTCAAATGCTCTCTATTAGATAGATTGACGGATGGCAAGGATGACGTTATATTGGGATTTCTTCATGGACCAATAACCATGCTTCAACGAAAGCTGGACTTGACAAGGCTGGAATTATTTCGAGCAGCGATTAATCGAGACAAGACTGGATTTATTTCGAGCAGCGATTAACGCAGCATACGAAATTTGGCATATCGCTATCACAGAACAATACCAATAGAATGGGTAGATTCTTCGTATTTCTTCTGAATAGCTCAATGACCTTCTCGTGTTGAAAGAAAAGGATAGCGGTTATTAGATTTGGTGTCACATAAAAGAAGAAAAGGAAACATTCCAGAGATGGTACCAATCTGAAAATGGATCGGAATATGTGGAGTTCACCGAAGGAAGACGGGCTTTTGGCAAATAGCTCTGCGTCTAGTGATATTTATGACGTAATACATTTCCGATCCAAGTCAATACTTTCAGCTGACAGACAATCAAGGAAAACTCGTCAAAGACATCGAAATGATGCGACAAGATTCAGTCAAGGTCAGCTTCAAACATGCATTCGAGTTTGTCCATCCCAGTTACTTTGCCAAAGTGTTTATTGCCGCATAAGTGACAGTCAAAGCCTATTTGACGTTGTACTCAGGTCTGGAACCTTTACTGGAACGCGTGCATTATTTTGTCACCGATAGTTGTATGTACATCCATCGACTGGAGAAGACCAGTTAGAATTTGGAACGACGATTATCAAAAAGATATATTTTCTGCTTTGATAGGGGCAGCCACAAAAAATTACCAATGCCAGTCCTAAGATAAGAAAGGACAAATTGATAAGAAATGCAAGTGAAAGGACTGACACTCAGATATCGTGCCAGGATGGCACTGTCAGGTGCAAAACGGTAAATTGAAGGAAGGAGATTGTTTTCACCAGAGACTTAAACAATGTTTATCTCCAAAAATAAAAAAGACCAATGTCATTTTAACCCTTCCAAAGGTTAAATGAACACGAGTGTTATGTTGTACTCTACGACAAATTCGATCCGCAAGGTCGCTCATAGAGAGTGGTACAGTAACATCCTATACTCTGTGTCATCATTATAATCTCTCCCCTAATTCTAAAAGTGTAGTATTAGGAAAGTGAGATTAATCAGCCTCACTTCAGTGTCTTCGTGTCTGTGTACAAGCAGAGTCCTAATCGATGGGAAAAGAGGTGTGCTGCATTTGGAGCCCGGCCTTTCAGGTGCACACAGTAAGAAAGGTGCGTTTATGTGATGTGTTCGAGAAAAACAGACCCTACCCTAATCCTTTGTGTATGTGTGATTGTGTATGCGTCATGGTGTAGACAGTAACCCTAAAGGTACTCCTCCCTTTCCCTTTATATTTTCCCGTTATATGTGTAATGGTATGTTGTATAGAAAGTCAAGTATATGAATTACCCCCTTCCCTTTATCACCATCATCCATGTTAAAATTCCAATAGACATTATGTCTGCCCAGAGGTAATGTTAAATTCCCATAAACAGCATACCGACCCAAACGCTAATGTTAAATATCCTTAGACTTCATAGTGGCCCTCGCAATAATGTTAAATTCCAATAGAATCCATACCGCCCCCTAACTTTTTCCACTAAGTTTACACTGACATAGTGGCAATGCAAGCTACCATAAAGCGGGGCAGTTTTTTGTAACGCGGTCGAGGAGGAATATCGTTTGGATTACTTTATGGAAAGTCTGAAGACAACAAGACCATATCCAAGCTGGTATTATGAATGCTGATAGAATGCTACGTTTTGTGTAATATTGCAAATGGGGACAACCTGGAAAGAGAGAAAGAGAGAAGATTAAGAATATCAGGAGCGCAGTTTGTGAGACTAGTGTTAAATGTCAGTGTGTGAATGCAAATTAGTGTATGCAATGAAAGGGGAAATAAATGAATCTACGAATTATAAATTATGGTCCACATAAGTCAACAAATAATTTTTAAAGCAGTTAACAACTAATAAGTTAAGGAATAATTAATTACAATAAAAAAATTACATGACCTAGAATAACTCTATAGTTTATAAAAGACAGGTAGACCGACACTCAGATAGACAGACAGTGGAAAGGTAACATAAAAATACACCATTATTATGCTTAACACCTGTCAAAAAGAGGGAATAATGTGGCCACTCATTCCAATAGTTTAGTAAATGTAGATATTTGGTGTAAGTGCCCAACCGGAAAGGTGAGAAACTACAACCTCGGTGTAACTATGATTCTACTCGGGTTTACTTCCCTTGGTAAGCAGACGAGCTTAACTCGAAATGGGAATCAATGGTAAACACAATTTAATACTGACAAAACTCTGGCGCAGGGACTATCTTCTGGCGATACCGTCAAATGGTAGATACTGTTGTTATTGGATGTTATCTGATCGACGTCCGAGGATACAAATGCCCCCCCCCCACACACACCATTATCATCATCCTCATCATAAATGGTACATCTCTCATGCAAGCATCATATTTTCTCCTTCAGCGTTATCTTTTCTTTATTGAAAAATTCTTAGTACAATGACATATTTCCAGGTGCAAACTAGCATAAAGTCGATCGAATACAATTTTAAATGTACCGGGTCTAGCATCCGTCTTAGCTTTGATAGTTGAAGTTTGACGACACCATCAACCGTCGTTTCTACTATCTAAATTTTAACGAAATATTTCTCATCTGGAAATTTGTATAAAATTCGGATATGATACATTCTGAAATTAAAAGCAAGGTAAACATTTTTTTTTTTTTAAATGAATTACTTTCAAGGGTTATTCAGCCTATGGTACAATCGACTGTTTCCACCTGATGGTGTCATTTAGAAAGACTTGATGACGGGTAATGTTGAAAAGAATGGTTAATTCTCCGGATTAAATTTATATGATTGTCGTCCTAGAGTTACGAATTGATAGGTTCTGTTGAATGGATATGGTAACTTTCTTCTTGCTATTCTGAGGAGATAAAAAGACGCGAGATACAGTCTATTCTAGCGGAAGGGTACAGATAAATTATTTAGCGTTGTCACAACTTTCATTTTATTTTGTTGATAACAACTTTCGTTTTATTTTGTTGTTAAAACTTCCAACTCCTGTAAACAAATCAAATAATTCGGCAGCGGCAGGTAATGTATTGACCAGAATGTAGATAGAATTCAATAAGAAACAGTACCATTAGGATATCCGCGGTATACAGGGTTGCACAGAGAGAAAATAATGAGAATTTCACGGCGCGATGTATGGTTTGGTACAAACCACGCCATTGAACTATATATAGGTACGATAACACGCCACAATATTTATAAAATCACATCCGGGACTAGCATACAAGTGTGTTATGTACAGTCCCTGGGTACATTAAAATAAGGACGACTAAGTAACTTTATTTCAGAAATGTGTGGGCCATCTGTATGTAGGTTTTTGTTTCTGCTCTCTTAACGTACTACTTTCGATTTCTCGCCGAAGATACATGGGTCAAAGTGGCTGACTCAGAAAGAATATGTCGGAAGTAGAACATTCCTTGTTGCCGTAAACGAACGAAAATGAGCGAAAGTGAAGGAAATTCACTGAAAAAAAATTAAAATGATCCAAAAATGAATGAACTGCAACATTAAGAAGCCAAAAAAAAGTCAAAGGGACACTATTGAAAATCGTATTACTAACATAAGATATTTAAGTGGAACCTAACATTGCTTTGGTGACTCTTATTTTATTACTTTTAAATATTTGGAACATCAAAGCATTTTACTATGAAATAAGTTTCTTTCGAACAGAGTTTTCATTTTGAAGGGGAGGGTCAAGTTGCAACTCTTTCTGCATATAAAATCGACCGCCTCCCGAACTCATCTTCTTGATCACGGGTGCAAATATCATATTACAAATAAACAAGTTATGGCCGAGAAACATGCAAACCTACATTTGGACAGAATTTATTTTTAGGCTCAACGGTACCATTACTTAATAACTTGAAACATAATTTCATGTTAGTAAATATAATCAAGGTGGTCAAATTGAAAAATGAAATAAGGATAAAAGATAATTAGGAGATAAGGTATATCAAGTTTTCAATTCCCTTATTTAAATTACATCTACAATTAAATCTTAATAATTTTCAGCTTATTAAAGTTTTTTGATAAGTAATGCCTCAATTTCTTTTCCATACTCCTTTTTGTTCGTATTCGTTCATTTTCGCTCATATCATATTCACTTTCGTTCATTTTTTAACATAGACCCATGAAACAAGCCAACTATAATTAATAGTACTATAAATTTTACTTCCAACTAAAACTGAAATTCATTTCCTGCTCATAACTTTCGTGTTGTAAAAGTTTGTAATTTATCTTGGTCATTTGGTGAAGTATTGTTTTTTTCAGAAAACTTGAAGGGTAAACCTATTATTCCATGCTGAAATGAACTTCAGGAAGACCGGTCTAAAATTACGTATAATATCAAACAGTTAATAAACATCACTATTAAGTAAGAATTGTACAAAATATACTTCCTCGGGATTACATTTTATAAATCTGATAATTCATCGTAATTTCTCAGTTTTATGCATTTTTATGCATCCTATATTGCTAAAGTCAGCTTAAGATTTGAAAACTCCACATAAATTTTAGTTTTCGTCATTTTTAATTACAGCAATGTTAACTAAACTGAATGAAAAATGTGAAGTACAAAGACTTCACATAGTTTCGACGCTTGGCTAGGAAGAACTCATCTTTGTGACCTTTACATAAACACGATGTGTATTCATTTGAACATTGAAGAGACAGTGTACACTTAGACTGTCCGTCCGCGAGTACTGGAGTAAATACTAACACAATTTATCAAAGACAATTCTTTTGGATTTTGAGAAGAAAAGAGATATTCAAAAATTATAGTGTATATGTATATTAATGGAAGCTATGCGGAATTAGGATGATTATCGATAAGTTTTAAATTCATAATCAGCAATTATCAAAGTTTCATGTCATCAGAAACTGAAACCCATAACATGTGTTATTACCATGAGTAACCTGAGTTAATTGTTTGCCTAATATTAATTTCTATCTAAATTTATTCATGACTACAAACTGAACTACATAGCTGACAATCTAGCTAGTCTATTGCTTGTCGAGTTTGTGATTACAATCTAAGTTCATGTTCAGTCATAATTTTAAATTAGAACTAGATAGCTGACAATGTAGCCAGTAAGTTGCCAATCTACGTGTTAAGTTCAGTCATTGTTTACTTACATATTACTTTCAGTCTAAGTCCTGAATCGTTCACGACTGCAAATGGGGGCTATAGAGCTTACAGTCTAACTGGTTCATTCTTTACCTAGTTATTCATTCAGCCTAAATCTATATTCATGTAAAACTGGAACACTAGATTTTTGAGTACGTTGGATTTAATTTTTATACCATTCATTCTGCATAGTCGTTTGCTGAATAATAGTTTAATGCAATATAAGGCATTTAGATTGCCGTGTTAGATCACTGTACATTATGCAGTATTAGGTTTCTTCCCTCTTTTCTGTATGCACTGACCGGCATATAATTAGTGTTGTTCTTAAACAGAAAAACTTAATATATGGTATTATTGACGAGGAGAGCTAGTACAATATTTTATGTTCCTTGACCTTCAGGTAGGTATTGTCTTATTTATTAGGACAAGTTCTGTCAGATTATTTGAACTTTGCTTCTTTCACTAATTTTGGAAAAGATTAAGTGCCTAACCCCGGCCTAGTCATACCAAAGACTTATAAAAGCCTCTCTTGGCGCTCAGCATTAACAAGTGAGTGTTAGGAGTGGTCGGGCTGGTGTCAGGATAATGTCCGTGTCATGATACCCCATTGCTAGACATCACTATAAACTGCCACACTGCAGAGATTATAGCGATATGACTAAAACTGTTAAAGCTACGTTAAAAATCCATCACACACACACACACACACACACACACACACTATTTATCTATCTGCTTATGTGGAAATCATTATTCAAGTTTGGGTACTTCCAAATTTGCGAAACAAACTAAACCAGTTTTTTTCTTCGCCAATTACGTCGGACCTAATATATTGATCATATGCATTAATCAAATGAACACTGTTTAAATGTCTTCGAATGTCCGGACACTATCAGTTATCCAGACTTTATTCCCTCCAAGCAGCTGTCTTTGTTTGTATTCTGTTAAGTCACGTTAAACATAGAAAGTATTTTCATAATTCCACACATGTCTAATTTCTGCAGACATGAATAAAAAAAATTGGTCGATCCTCATCCGCTTTTTGACTGGTTGGTTTCACGGTCAGTTCTATTTCCGAGAAGTATCATATGTTCATTGGATCATAAAACTTCATTATCAAGAAAACAAAGGCATATAATCGTTAATTTACGCGACTTAGTGCAAATCGTTGTAACTTACTCGTTTTAAGATAGTGCAATATAAAATAGTGTCACTTCTGCTGCATGAATAAAAACGTCATGACTATACGTAAAAACATCAATGACGTCAGGACAATATGTTGATTTATCTCTAATCACATAAAGTCTTATTATCCTATGAAAAAGAAAGTCTCTTAAAGGAATCCTGTTGCATGCATCAATCATTTTCTGTCGAAAGTCATAAGCAGGCATGCTCTCTTTTCATGTTAAATACAGTATTGTTAATCATAATGTAATATGCCCTTTCTTCGTTACCAAATCTGGAAAATAAATGTAAAGAATTTGGTGTACAAATAATTTTACAATTTACACTAAATAACAGCAATTCTATAGTATTTGCTATGCTCGAATCACAACTGACACAGATGGAAACAAATCTTTATATTTTTTGCAATAATTTAACGAAAAGCATTCATTTGATCGTTAATGAAATACTTTTTTACTCTTATTTTCAGATTTACGATAAGACAGAAAATGTTTTCAGACGATGAATTGACATCCTGTTTTAACATACACTTAAAGTATCGTGATGATGATGGTAAATATTGGAATCAACTTAAAAAATTGGAAAGAGCGCCTAAAGAAATATCCGAATGGCCACGAAAGACCATTCTTCATTTTTCGATGATTGTGGCTACTCGGGAATATTGGACAGTGGAGTTGAGACAGAGGCCACAGGCTTGGAGAGATTGGCCAGGGGAGTTGCTGCAAAGGTCACAAACTCAGGGATATCGAACAGTGGAGTTGAGGCAGAGGCCACAGGCTTGGGGATATTGGTCAGGAGAGGTACTGCAAGGGATACAAGCTTGGGCATATCGGCCAGAAAGGATGATGCATAGACAGCAATTTTTGGGGTTTCAGTCAAAGGATTTGTTGCATAGGTCACAAGTTGGGGGATATCAGGAAGGAATGCTGATGCAAGCGCCACAACTTTGGGAAAACCAGGCACGAGTGGTGATGCAGAGAACACAAGCTTTGGGATATCAGGCAGGGGAGATGATGCGTTGGCCACATGGTAAGGGATATAAACCAGAGGAGTGTATGCAGAGAATGCAGACTGCATTGAATTGCAACGAAATTTCCCTTTTTCCTTCAGGTACTTACTTCCCTTCTTTAAAAGGGAAATTCAGGAGCAAACAGTCGCGTGGAGCTAACATGCTGGAAAACCATGCGGAACATTTGTTGATAGATAAACTATATGTATACTTTTCAGTTTTGGAGAACGAACTAAAATTATTAAGAGATATCAATGGTCATTCGTTGAAAGTTAAATTAGAACTTACGCAAAATTATTCGCCATGTAAGGACTGTGTAGCTAAAATAGTAGAATTTCAAAGTATTTGTAGGAATAGATACCATTGTGATATAGACATTTCCTTAACATTTGCCACATTTTATCAGTTTTACAAGTTTCACAGGTTTGATTATGGAGTGATCTTTGAAGACTACAGGAACAAGGAAGGGCTTGTCAGTCTCCAGAAATCTGGAGTACAACTATATCTTATCGATGACAGGTTGAGGGAAAAAATCAAAACTTTGCTGGTTGAGATATATAACATACCAGAGGAGACAATGAAAACGTGGCTTCAGGAACGAAAACTATGGGATGAGTTTTACATGAAAAAGATCAAAGATGAATCGAACATTTTTCTCTCCCCCTTCGTTCCGAACTTTTCCCGGTACAGTTTGTTCCAATAAAGAGCACTGGAAGCGGACATACTCGTTATAGTGGTGTCAGATTTACATCAATACAGATTGAGAATTATGAAATTTAACTAGTATGGAGTATAAATGAGAAATTACGACGTCACTCTCTTTCGATTCGAAAGGTTTAAGATATCACCGTTCTTATGGCATTCAAAACCACGTTGTTAGTGCCGTTTCTTTTTAAAACAAAGCCAAGTATTATGAACAAGATGCTCCCATGTCGCAACCCTTGTACTGTGTCAAGTTCCTTGAATGTTAAACGATCTTAATTTCAAATACGACGCTAGATGATACAAGGGCTAAACAACATGAAGTTTAGGTTTTTCAATATGTTGTAATTAAACTTACAAATTAATCGGATATGACTTGAAAAGCCATATTAAACAAGTTCTTTCGCCCTACTTGGGACAAAATACCAATGCTGTTCTGTATTTTTACATAACTCCTCTATTGCTGTCTCTAAATACGTTTAGCTGTACAGTGTAAATGCAATTCAAAACAAATTGGGATTTATGACAATTCAGCTCATACTACGTCTAACATTATCTACGTGCAGATACCATTGAAGACACCTAAGTAGTTCCAATCTGACTGTGTGATTCAGAAATACGGACAGAACATCTGTATCGAACACCATATAAAAAATGTAAGGTTAAATAGGTATGTAGTTAACCTTGATGTTGTACATGACAACGCTTCATAGAAATGTCATGTATTAATGCAAAGTCCTTAACGTTACGTGATAAATAGAACTTTATGCTCGTGTTTATCTCACAAGAAATGTGTGTTATATAGTATTCTTCCACGAGAGTGAAAAATTTCATGGTAATTCAAAGTGAGGTCCAGTATTATAGCCATTATTTTCACGAACAAAGTTTCGAAGTTTACATTACACCTTTACGTGCCTTCGGATAGCTGTATCTTTTAATATTTATGATTTTTTTTATATACGCTTAGCTTTTCTCAGTTAGTGTAAAGAAAATCTACATTTTATTTTGCACATATAATTTTTTATATATATTTTTAACAGTTAACCCATTTTACAAAATTTTGATATCCGTTCTTTTTGAGGTGCAACACCACACTCATTCCAATGACATTTTATTAAAAGTTGTTGTCTTCGTCATCATGATCACCTTTTTATAAATTACTTTTGGATATATTGCAATGATGTTATGCCGTCATATGCGTTGCAACGTTATCATAGTGATGTCTTTGTGATACATCATCGCAGTTACATTGGCGCTTTTTATGTCGATGTTTCATCCCGGTGGGATTAATAGTTCTGTGTGGGCACCAATTTTAGCAATTTTATTGTCATTTTAAATTAGTGGATTGGGAGAAGAATCACTATTTGTTGATGAATCAATCTCAAATCAAACAAAAGAAACATACGTTTAATGCGTTTAGAGTCTGTATTTAACAACAGAGAGCTTACTTGTTCTTAAGACATTACATTTATCTTTTCAGCCAAATACATCCACTACTTAAATGCAAACCGTGTCTTAGTCGAGTGGTATTTTGAAATGAATATCGTCTATCCATGTAATTAGTTAACGATTTGCACATCTGAAATTAGACTATAATGGATTATTTGTAGATCCATGTACGTTGTATGTGATTTTACTAAGATGTTGCATGTATATTAATCGACGGTTATAGGTATTTCCGTCCAAATACTTTTCATTGCAAGCTTTCCATGCTTTCTAAGCATATGTTACTCAAAGTGATTTTTATATATAAAAAAATATAAAACTGATACATTTTAACAGGAATTATTCTGTAGCATTACGATTGTCTTGAAATATACATACACGCTGACTTTAAAAGCATTTTCAGTTCTGAATTGGAAAAACATACGTTGGCTCTCTATGACTTTTGTAACCAGCAGTTCCATTTGTAATATTTCCATGACTTTTTATTTAGGCAAAGTTTCTTATGATATTTATTATATTGTATATTTATCTTTGCATATGTGAATGTGTCCTGGGTGAAAACAATTCCAGCATATTTTTCCATTGATAACCGCCAGTCCACCATCATTTAGGTGATGCAGTAACAAAAATACTTTGGGTATTGTTTGTACAATGAAGGCCAGTGACCTTGGATACTGAAATGCACACTGCAACACTTTAAAAATGGTTTAAACTGAAAAGGAAAATTTCAAATATTGGATGTAAACAGGGCTGTACAAACTATGGAAATGCTTAAGCGTTTAGTTTTGTTTCTTTGCCATGTAATCGCCTTCGATCACTCAATTTCTTGATCATATTTATGCGTAGTTTTGAATTTTGTGATCGTAGTTACTAAAGAAAACTAAAATGAATAATTCTAAATTACATGTAATTATTTTCCATATAACTTTTATTAGAACAATTACAGTACATCGGAAATGACAACTGCTTTAAAAGCTTCGAATTGTATGTAACACTTCGGTATTACAGTAAAAACTACATTTTTTGACTCGGAGAGATTTGTTTGGATTAATAGGCTAGTTAAATATGATTTTTTTTATATTGTATTAATATGGAAATAAAAATGACAGTGCACTATTTCAAACGGCTACTGTTGAACTAAAGGACTAAACAACAGATTTAAATATTTTTAATGTCATACACATGTTCTTAAATATATCTTCTCTGTACACAAAATCTCAATGCTCTATTTCATTACGATATTAACACATTTCTAACTTAGATAATCTGTGTAACCCAAATTGATCTACCGATATTTGAACTTCATTTTTCAATGCATAATCCAAGGCAGGTTTGTTCCTCCAATCAAATTTTCTTTTCTTGCTTAGATCATGCGTCTATGATCCATTTATTACGTATTAAATACCCAGCTTTTGTCTCCAGCTTTATAACTGGTCTGTAGTTCTTAGTATGTGAACACTGTTGAATGTTGTTTATTAGGATATATACCCACATTAAATAATAGCATATTGTACACTGCTTATTTTGATGAAAAAAAAATTACCTAAACATACTGTGTATTTAATGTTTTAGTGTTAATTTAGCGATACTTATTTGACAACAAATTATCTAGCCAAATTATTATATTATTATTATATTTGATTTGCTACTGTTTCGGTTGAAACGTGTACCATTTGATCGTGTATTTTGGATGCAAAACTGCTACGAGCATAGACCCAGATCCACCGACTCGGGTAGAATTTAAGGTGTATGCATTTTGTTTGCTTGACATGAAAAGTAGCACAAATGTAAACTTTGATATCCCTGTGTGTCCTGTGACAGGTATCTGTGTATGCTGTTCGCAGTAGATTAGGTACTATAACAGGTAAATACGGTAATCAAGGAGGAAGTCGATTAAATAGTTTATAATTACTGTAGATAGTGTGTGATACTTCTTCATCTTGCAAATAGTCAAAAGTTAATAATAATAATAATAATAATAATAATAATAATAACAACAACAACAACAACAACAACAACAACAACAATAGTAATAATAATAGGTGCTGGATCTATACAATGCTGATGACATTAAAATTTTAAAACTTGTTTCGTTCTCCTGCATATAAAAAACCTCAATTCATAATTCCTAATCATTATTACTTATCATCCCCTTACCGTATTAACTATGAGCAATAGCAAGTCCTTCCGGGTGTCGCTTAGCATAAGCACTTATACAGTGTTACATAACAGTAGTTACTTTGTTTGTCGCATGAAAAGTATAAACAATATATTATTAATCTGAATTTTGATCGTTCAAAAAGTATTGAATGAATCTGATTTAACCTATAAAGTTTATTTTTATTTACAACAATAAGTATATATTTTTCTAAATGTTTTACAATTCAGAGTTTTTATATGACGGTTAATGGGCGTTGAGATCAAATTAGTCGAATTATTTTAAGGGTTGCTTCATTATTTTGTCGTGGGACTCAGTGATCAGATTATTGAACATTTACCAATCCATTTTCTTCTGCTTGGCGACTTAAACTGCCGCCCATACACTTTAAGGTTACACAGACAGCAAGGAAATCTTGCTTTTTAAAGACATACCTACATCCTTCAACAGGATTCAAGTCACCATTCGATCTGACCATCTGCGATCCATCTCTATTACTTGACTTCTCCTGGAAGGTTGGTGATGACCAATATGGTAGTGACCACTTCCCAATATATTTCAGCCGTAATACTCCTAAACTTCAATGGCTAGGGCAGAGACGGAAACGGCCTAAGCAGACTGGCAAACATTTCAATCTTTCCGAGAATCGTGTTGAGCAGCCGATTGCTACGTGTGAGTAAGTGAATCCATTACATTTGTTTAAAAAGATTCTCCAAAATGTTGCTAGGGATACACAATATCAAATATGGTTTGATGATGTTCGCAAAAAGGCAACCAGGAAACAGAAAAAAGATCGTTACGAATTTAAATGTCAATTTAACACCTGAGAATCTAAATAAATGCCATATGTACACAATTCTTAGAAAGAGCAAAATAAGAACATGGAGAGTCTATACCTCTAGGTATAACTTTCGTTCTTTAATCAAATCAGAATGGAATATGGTATAGAATATCATTGGTAAAAATTAAAGCATCGGGTTAAAATTTTCGAAATCGGAAACTATTTGTTATGCACTTCTTTTGCCGATTACAAAAATTCATGACGGCCCAGACATATCTTGACGGTTATGTTATCTCTTTTGTGGAGGTGACCAAAGTTTTAGGGATTATTTTCACTGTAAACTAATTTTCCTTTAAAATAATAAGTAGATTAGGGACAAATTTTGAATACAACCCTGTATTTAATTACAACTTATATCAAATATAGCTTAAGGAGTTGACCTGAAGGTTCTGCATCGGTTACACAGGTTTTCAGTAGGATCGAAGTTTGACTATGGCTTGATTGTGGACGATCATCTTGGAAAAGCTTGGTCCCTGATTGATTAATCCATACCTAGTTTTGTGTCCTATATTATGTTTAATTTCGACAAACTTTTACATGCAACACCTGTATCGATATAATTTCAGCATAATTTTACGGTGAGCTTCTTGTTTCGTCATGTAGATATGACCGCTGAATGCGGGACTCAAAATTTCCTTGCCAGTGTTCCGCATGATCAGACTTTTCTTAAAAATATACCATTACTAATTTACTATATCACTATTTTCACCAAGCAATTTTCTCCACAAAACTTCACCATCCTACCGCCGCACAACCCCTCTCCCCCTCCAAAACAAACCGCTGGCAAAAATTATTGGAGTTTTCTTCTTATACTTCAACCGATAAAGTCTTGAATGAGTTTAATTTCCAGCATTCCATGACTTCATTTTCAGGAGTTAATTCCTTTGATTGCCTGGCGTCTTGGTCTGGTTTTCACAGCATAAAATTAAACGTTTATTGGATTTCAATAAAATTTGACACGCAGCGTTATGTTAATATGAACTTGAACGAGTTTGATTTCCAGTATTCCATAACAGCGTTTAGTAGAGTTATGCCCCCTGATTGTCATTATGATTTTGGATTCTGCAGCATTACTTTACCACGGATGGTTGGATTTCAACGATATTTTCGCAAAGAACTTTATATAGCTTGAAAGAGTTTAATTTCTAACATTCCACAACATTATTAACATCAGTTATTAAGCTTGAGTTCCCATCCTACTTTGATTTCAGACACATAACTTTACTAAGGAGCTTAGTATTCCAGCTACATTTTTAAAGCATATTGATATAAACTCGAATGAGTTTTAATTTCTAGTGTTGCATGATATCATAACCAAGAGTTATGACCCCTGATTATCCATCCACAAGATTTTAGTTTCCACATTATTCATTTACCAAAAATTGTTACTCTTCCACCAAATATGGTATGGAGCTTTATATTGATGAGCTCCTGAATTTCAGATTTTTATTCCATTTTAGAGACATTTCAGCTCTGAACACCGCTAACTTTAGCTTCCACTCACAAGTTCCTCTCGTTATGGACTTGTCAAGCGAGTTTTCGTGAGCGGATTATTTCTTTCTGTGTTCCACACATAACCAATAGCTCTAGTTAAGTCTAGTTGAGAGAACCTTTCATTTCCTCGTCTCGCACACTATTCTGTGTAGCTTTTTAATATGCAATAACTCAACGCCAGACAACAGCTGAGAGGCTTGTTACTATTCATTGCCAGCGAAACAATGAATTGCTCTGTAAGATTGATGGACACATTGGAACTATTAATTTCATGTCATTTATCTGTACAAACACAAACGAAAGAAAAATTATACTCTGCATAAAATGCTGGAAACAAATTGTTGTTTTCTTGTTATGTATGTCTATGTTCTGTGGTTAACTTTTATCTCTTATTGTAGGTTGTAGTTTAAAATTTTGATCATTTGTAAGCAACATATTAAGATAGCTAACTTTTGTCCATGACTGTAGCTTATACTTTAAGATAATGGTAATTTGTAAACATGTTTACACGGCCTTCATTATGACCTTAGAAGTTTCTGGAAGTGAAAATGTTTACAGTCTGTTGAAAGTGTCCATTAAAACGATTGAGTTTTTCAGGAAATGTGTTATTGATACATAGGTCAAGTTGCGGTGTATATAAGGTTCTGTCAAACAGTCTTCATTCCTGCCTTAATATCGGTCTTTGAGAATCTATGATCAGAGTTTTAGTTGTTTTCAGCCATAATTTGAGACGAATCATTTGTTTAAATTATTCATTGGAATTGCAAAGTGCTCATTGACTTTGGACTAAAACTCTACCTTGTGTTTAGTGAGGACTTATTCAAAGATTTTCTGGATTATATCATTGTGATTTGACCTCTCCGGTGGTCTTGGCATTAAGAGGTTAGTGTTAGGACCGGTCGGCCTTGTGTCAGGATAATGTGACTGTGTCGGACATGGTGCTGCATGTCTGCGGCATGATGCCCCTGTGCTAGACATCACTATTAACTGCCACAATGCAGACATCGTAGCGACATGACAGAAAAATTGTTAAAGCTACGTTAAAAATCCAAATCACACACACATACAGACACTCATTGTGATTCATAAAGAATATTGGCACATCAGTACATTCAAGATCATTGGAATTCATTGGGCAATTTGTAAAGTTTGACTTGCGATAAGACATTTAGGATTAACTGGGATTTAATTCACTATAGTGTAAGTTCCTCTTAACTTTGTAACTTAGAGAATTAAATTATTTG
This sequence comes from Megalonaias nervosa, assembly GCA_016617855.1. Lineage (NCBI taxonomy): Eukaryota > Metazoa > Mollusca > Bivalvia > Unionida > Unionidae > Megalonaias > Megalonaias nervosa. Next base: position 24,232 of record JAECUM010016078.1, read on the forward strand.
TTGATTTTACTCAGCTTGTTTTTTTTTCCTTATTTTAAGACCGTAGATTCGTAACAGAAATTGGGGCCGCTTCGTGATTTAAGTTTCTCATAAGCATATCATAGATAATAAAAATAGTCTTTAAAATTTAAATTGACTTTTGTTTCAGAATTCTCATTATCACTGGTAAAGGCTTTAATTTCACACATTTACGAAATCTTTATTGAGAACAACAAAGTATTCACAAACTCATCTAATGTGGCGAACTGTGTTTCGAATTCTACCGAGATTGGGATAGAGGCTATGAGAAAGGACGAATTTCTTGAGCTTGTCAGATATTTTGATATCTTGGAAGTAAAAGCATCTTTAACAAAGCAAGAAATAAAAATTAGTTTGTCCCAATAATTGGTGGGAAAGGTAATTTTGGATTATAATGCTTTCGATTTGATCAGTAAATCTGTCCCTATTTTTCATAGGAAATTAAATCAGCTACAATTAAAACAACAGATGAAATTGAAATCAGCAAAAAGTTTCCCCTTCTGAAAGAAGTGACGGAATTGCTAATTCAGAAAGAGGAAAAGGCAAGACAAATGCAAAAGCAGAGAGAGAAAATAAAAGAGAAATAAAATTGCAAAAGAGAAAAGTGAGTGGCAGAAAGTATAAGAGTAGAGGGAAATACAGATGAACAGAGAGAAAGGAAGAAAGAAGAGAGGGAAACACAAATGCAAATGCAGAGAGAAGAAATGGAAATGCAGTATAGATTAAAAGATTTAGAACTGCCAGGTCGGAAAACACTCCCCCCATTTTACCCCAAATTCATTATTGATATTATCAGAAATATTAGGTTAGTACCCCCTTTCCAAAAAAAAGAAGTAGACAAATACTGTTCTCATTTTTGAGAAAATTGCAGAAAACTTGAAATGACCAAGAGAGCATTGGACATTATTATTACAGCGTGTCCTTAGTGGCAAAGCTCGTGAAGTATACACTTCACTTTCGGTACAACATAGAGCCGATTATAATGTGGTTGAGGAATATATCTTGAAAGGTTATGATTTAGCACCTGAGGCATTTCGATAAGGTTTATAAACTGCAGAAAAGAAACTGCACAAGCGCACGTCATCTGGAAGGGAAAAAGACCACCTATATCATAGGTGGTACTCCGCCAAGAAGGTTGATCAAGAGTAGGATAACCTCTGACCGCTCATATTAAAAGTTCAAGAATTGTGTCCATGATGATGTAAATACCTATCTTGACGAGCAGGAGTGGTAACTTTGAAAAATGCTGTCAGCGCAGCTAATGAGTATTCCTTCACTGACAAGGCTTCATTTGTCAATAAGTCTTCCTCTTATCAGACGTGTGGTAAAGAATCATTTCAGTCTCATACAAGAACATCCAAATCTCAGTCTGGCATAACTTTTAGAAATCAAACTTCTGATAAGACTGATCAGAAGTCTTTTTCTCTCCCTATGTGCACCTATTGTGAGAAGAAAAGCATGTCACTTCTTATCGCTATAGGTGAAAAGTAAACAACAGTATAAAGACACATTTTCCGACCGCTCCGGTGCCCTAGCGGTTAGAGCGTCCGCCTCGGATGCGGGAGGTGGCGCGTTCGAACCCCGGCCGAGTCACAACAAAGACTTACAAAAATGGTACTTGCAGCTGCCTCGCTTGGCGCTCAGCATTAAGAGGTAGCGTTAGGACTGGTCCGCCTGGTGTCAGGATAATGTGACTGGGTGGGACATCATACTACATGTCTGCGGCATGAAGCCCCATTGCTAGACATCACTATATATTGTTACACTGCAGACATCGTAGCGACATGACTGAAAATTGTTAAAGCTACATTAAAAATCAATAAAACACACAAAAACACATAGACAATATCTAAATACTCATTTATCAAATAGATAAAGGTCACGGTTTTTATTGAAAGCATTGCAAATAAATAAACCCTAGTCTTATTCTATTTTGGGCAATTGTTAACTACCGATATCGAATATCACTTTTGGGTGCTTCTGCTAAGCCTATCCCTTTTGCACTATTAAGGGATAAGTGATTTGTTTTGTAATCAGGTACTTTGCCTTTGTCTGAGAAGTTTTCTTCTAGTGAAAGCGTTCTTGTTCATGGAGTAAAGTACGGCTCTGTTACTGTCCCTCTAAATTGTGTAAATTTGCCATCAGTCTTAGTCTCAGGACTCATGGCAGTCGGAGCAGTGACGTCTTTACCTAGCGAAGGTATTCATTTATTACTAGGCAATGATATAGCTGGAGATAAGGTCGTGGTTAATCCACAGGTAACTAACAACTTTTTGTGTGTGTATCAGAACGTTGATCCTATTGAGAGTGAAGTAGAAGATTTAGATCCTGCTTGTGAGTTGCCAGAGGTATGGCCAAAAGAGCTCTTGACAATGATGTATTCTTGAAGTTGACACAATTATTGGTATGTCTTTAAATGAGGTCACCTTTGCTCCTCGTATTGATCAATCAAGAGATATTGAACACGTTGATCCTCTTTCACTATCATTGTCTCTATTCTAATCAGGGTGACAAAAGAAATCACTCATTGTCGAACAAGGTCCTAAGATCTTTTTGTTTCGGATGGCTATTAGCAAAACTGAAGCCACAAAAGCAGCAGTTTGCTATTTGTGATAAACGGGGTCCTTATGAGAAAATGGAGATCAGCTGAGGTACCCGCCGGTGATGAGTGGTCAGTTAGCTATCCAACTGTTGTTCCCAAGTCATATTTACAAGACATTCTTAATCTAACTTATGACACTCCATTGGCTGGTCATATAGGAGCCAACAAGATGTATCCCAAGGTTTTGAATAAATTTTATTGGGCGAAAATTAAAAATGATATGTTTCAAAATGCTGCAGATCTTGTAACACTTGTAAATGGTAGGAAAACCCAATCAGAAAATACCCAAGGCTCATTTGCAACCTATTCCTGCATTTGACGAACCATTTAGCAGAATAATGGTCAACTATATCGCTCCCTTATCTAAGACGAAGTCTTGGCAACCAATACTTATTTACCGCAATGTGTGCATCGACAGGATTTCCAGAGGCAATATATTTGAGAAATATTAAAACTAAAACCATGGTAAAAGCTTTGATGACTTTTTTTGAACCTTTATTTGCCTTTACAAATCGATCCGGTCTAATCTGTTTGTCTGAAAGTTTTCAGAAAGTTATGCATGAAACAGCATCCTTACAGGATGAATCCTCTCAAGAAGGAATGTTCGAAGAAAGAATTCCTATATTTGCTTGATAATTATTTCATAGAACCAAGTAAAAGTAAATAGTGTTCAACATGTATTCTTGTGCCTGGACCAGACAAAAATGTCTGCATGTGGAATGACTATAGAAAAGTGAACTGTGTCATCAAGGCTGGTTCATTTCCAGTGCCAAGAGTAGATGACTGTAATGATAAAATTTGAAATGCAAGATATGTAACCAAGTTTGGACTTTGAAAAGGATTCTGGCATACTCTCCAGACGGAAAGAGAAAAGGAAATCCGGCATTTGCAACTCCAGATGGACTTTCTTTGATCGACTCTTCTTCATCCACCACCCTCCAAAATGAAATGTTCCACCGATGCCATTAAGTTAGAAACGTCCTCAACAAGTCCTCACATTTTTATACAGACGATTTGAAAGATGTAAGGTTGGAGCATCTGTTGCAACACCCTTTGGCTTCTAGCGAGTCGGTTACTAGAGAATGCCGCATTTTGCAGGAAAATTTGCAGACAAGTCTTTAAAATACATTGAAACCTATCAAGGAACAAATGTAATCATCTTATAGGATTCCCTTTCTAGGACCGAAAGCCTTGGAGAACCTTGTTTACTGAGGTTTATATTTTTAACTTCATTTAAAGAAAAAATACATACATACATACATACATACATACATACATACATACATACATACATACACGTCGCATAAGTATATCCCTTATCCGCAAAAGAGCAATATATTTTCCAGGTTTACTATATTTAGGGTCCCGCTTGACATATTCGTCATATTCCTGTGTTAATCACGTCGTGCGTTCATCCAGATGTCCATCACTCCATCAACAATTTCTTTTCTGCAAGATAACCAACCTGGAAATTATTTATATTTAATTACATTTTGTACGCAGATTTAAACTTATGAGACCTATCAAGAGTTTGATTTTCGTCCTGTTTTGTTATGGTTTTGAGAAGTTATTGCTGATGTTAACCCGGCTTCTAACGACTTTGGTCTCAACAGTAGATTTTAGAGTTGATGGGTTTCAGACATATTTGGAATTCGGCTTTAAAATTATATTGATGAGACCTGGAAATATCCGATTTCCGACATACAACGGCTTCATTTACAGGAATTATGTCCCCGCCTTCCAGACTGTGGTTTCTCAACATAACTTTATCAAGCGTTCTTGTCGCCTGTTTTTCGTAGACAACAGGAAATATTAATTCGCACCCTTCCGTTCTTCTGCTAATCTAACATTCATTGCCGAGCAATAGATCTTTTAGTTATTATTGGATTCTAATCGCTGGTGTATTGTAGTTACTTCAAAAAATGCTTTTACCATAAAGGTTCTTAATTAGATTATATTGGCACAAAAGAAAACTACGGAACATTTAACAAATTTTATTAATTTGCTTCTAGGGTTTTATAAATTTTCTCACACAATTTGTAATGTTCAGAATGCCACAATATAAAATATGCAAAGGTGTAGAATAACTGTTGTAACCACCAAATCATGTTAAAAGGATAAAACTAACATTACTTTTACACTGCGGGTGAAAGCCCGCCTAAATGTTCACATAGTCACATGTCTAATAATCATAATTCCAGAATTGCATAGAAAATTGATATAGTGGTGACTAAAAATAGTTTACTTAACGTACGGAAGTAGTACACAATTTTTAAAAGTCAAAACAAGATTCGGAACCAGACTTGTTTTCGTATTTAAGATTTAAGTGATAACTAGGGATCTGACACAGTCAGGAACTGAATGTTGATAATCGATCGGAACATCGCTCGGCTATTTCCGAGAAGTAGAGAAGGACTCACTGTACTAATGATACGGAATAATTGTGAACAAGTTTAGAAATGGGCGAACATATAATAGAGTATATACGAGCTCGGTTAATAATGAAAAGTACAACTTTAGTAAAAAAAATATCTTTTTAGAACTTATTCTATATACAATTAAAAAATATATAGACACGTTTCTATTGATACATATTTAGTAATTTTACGGACTTGACTTAGGAACACCCATTAATGAAAGTAGCACCTGATTCGTTAGTCGCATAACGGATAATACATATTTCATAAACACTCAGAACCAAAAAATACCGCGGGTCATATGGTGTTATGCATTCAGAAACTAGCAGAAAGGATGCCTCTACATTGAGAAATATAGGTCTGATCAGGAGCACCCAGAAATTTTCAGTTGTTGAATTTTGAAAATCATCGTGTTTCCACATATTTACTATGGGAGTTGAAATTGTACTGTGGGTCCAGAAATGACCGCGGAAGTGGGAAGACACATGACTGATGGGTTTGGTGATTCGACTCTGACGGAGTATATGTTAAACATAAAAGGTCGACATTTTCTTATTGTAAGTTTGTCTCCTTCCGCAGTAGTAGTTCATAATATTGTTCTCAATGGTGGAAAATTACATCGGAAGTTTCTTTTTCGACTGGATGGAAGGCTGAGGATGTTTTTGTTGATCAATACTGTGCCACGTTGGTAGAATCCGATATAGTGTTTCGTTTTATGGTGACAGATAGGACATTCAACATCTCAATGACAGATACTACAAAATAGACCGGAGTTTGTGATTTCAGAGCAATGAATGGAACTGAAAAGGAAATTCGATAATGTCTATCGGAATACAGATTTTACAATGGATTGGATTGATCAGACGTGCATATTGATGACGGCACAGGAACAGTATCTTCAGTTACTACAGTATGTGAAAACTTTCATCTGATATGAAGAAGGAAATCAACGCTGAAATAACTTAGGAGAATTATTATGATTAGCATTGGCAGTGTGTCTCAACGACAAAGTTTAAGCTGGAAACTTACCAGTTAGGTACGATGTTCTCAGCCAGTGGTCAGCAGTGTGTCGAGAGTGAAAGCAAGTTTGCACAGTTCACATATAGTCTCCACCCAATTTTCTTGTTCTGGAGACCGCATTATTTATACAATCTATATTGTCTAGCCTTGCATGTAGCTATTTTTTAGCTTTATCTATAACTGTTCATGTTCAGAATGCTGATTCGTCTTTTAGCGGAGTTATGGCCTCTAATTGTTGGGCTTACCAGCTTTCTTTTCTGCAGAATAACTCTCTTTCGTATGCAACTTTGGTGAAGACACCATGGCTTAAAATTTGATTTTTTTCTATCTGCATATTCATGTAGCAGTGCAGTGTCACCTGATTCTTGAACCAACCTACATTTGTTTTCACACAATATTTCCCTTGATTATTTTTTAATTGCAAGAACATTTTATATGCAACTAATTTGATATAACTTAAGTAGAATTCGACTTTCTGTTTCATCATGTACTGCAGTTATGGCCACTGAATGAGGGACCACATTTTGTATGCTGGCTTATATTTATTTGAACTCACCTGGTCTCATATCTCGTTTCCTGTGTTCTCCTTTTTCACTATTATGTATGGTCAGTAGTGTCGTCCTTTACAAATGTACCATTAACCATTTATTACATCTCCATTATCACCTAACAACATCCTCTGCGAAACTACAATATCCCACCAAACAAGAAAAGCAGGGGACATCAATTCCTAGAGTTTGCTTGTAACATTTCAACCAAATATAAACTGCTTTTTTGATGAATTTGAATTCCAGTATTCCACAACCATTTCGGAGAGTTATTAACCCTGATTTTCGGTCATCATGATTTTGGTTTCTTCTGCATTACGCTAGAAAGGAATTTTGGATTTCAGCGATATTTCCGTAAGCAACTTTATATTACTGATAATTTGAATGACTTTTATTTCCAACATTCCACAGCAACATTAAAATCAGTTATTACATCTGAATTCCCATCTTTCTAACTTTGGTTTCTGCCGCAGAACTTTACTAAGACTTTGGTTTTCAACTAAATGTCTAATGCAGCTTCATAATGATAAGAACTTGAATGAGTTTCATTTCTTGTACTCCGCGACATTATTAACAAGAGTGTTTGCCCCATGTTATCTGTCCACCTGGATTTGGTTTCCACAGCAATAATTTACCTGGAATATTTCAAATTCACCTAAATTTGGCATGTAGCTTTGTCGGTGTACGATTCCAGCATTCACGTCACCATGTAGAGAAGTTGTTGCCTCTGAATAATCTTAACTGTTTTTCCACTCACAGGTTCTTTCTCGTTATGAAGTTGCCGAGCGAATTTTAGTATAGTTTGTAGCAGCTTTTCATTATCCCACAAACCATTATGTGTGACATAAGAATGTGTAGTAACTAAATGCCAGAGACCAGCTGATATTTAGCTAGTGAAATAAGGATATGCGAGGTTGATGGACAAGGTGGAAGTATTATTTGCATATCTTTGTTTAATAAAAGCAGACAAATAGTAAACTGGTTGAAAATGCTGGACACAAATTGTTGTTACATGTTTTTGTTGACTTGCTAACTGTTCATATGTCAGTCTAGTAAATTTATATTTTGTTGATCACAGTAATCGTCGTCATAGTGAACTGGCACATAATACAGTTTCTGCAGACATGATATTTGATATGTGTATTTGACGTAGTATGCTACACAACGGAGAAAAGTTAAATCTCTGTAACCTGCATTTAATTTTTAAGCAACAGCAATAACTACTGTCATGTAGATACAATATTAACAAATCCTACGCTACTTGGAACTTGACCAAAACATGGAATCGTTCCTCCAGATAAACTTGAACGACTTTTCGTGCCTCTACTCAGTTCACTTGCTCATGCATTCAATTGTGGACATGTATTTTAAAGGCCGCGCCGCAAATGGATCAATTGCCAATTACAGAGCGTTTGATGTTATCCTCTCAGAAACAATGTGCTGGCGGACGAATGAAGGTCATTGATCCCCCTTAGAAAACATCATTTTAAATAAACAGTCAAACCCTACACGCTCTCTCAGTGCTTTGAACTAGTATAATCAAAACGACATCGCAATGCCATACGAGAAGCAATTAGGTCCCTCTCGAAGGGCGTGCTCGAAATGATTGCTAACTCCATAAAGCAGGTCACGTAGTATCTCTGGAGATTTTGCTCCGGCAACCTCAATACTCGTGTCCCAATCATGCTAACGTTCAAGAATCTCAACGTAGCCTGCGAGGCAAAAGGGTGGTATCGACCTTGAACGTTCAGCATTCGCGCTGAAAGCCATGTAAGAAGAAGGAAGCATCATACCCCTACTTGTTCTTGCTATTCCAGCTTTGAAAGACGACGCAATGCAACAGCGCTTGGAGTAGTTGGAACAGCTTGTGGTCTTGCTATCGTTGACGTCGCCACCAAGCGTGGGAGTGGTCTAGAACGAAGGATAAGGCCTGATCATGCTAGAGGAGCTTTATAGGCTCTTTCCATCTTTAAGCTGCTGTATATGACCGATCTTGTGGTTTTGACACAGAAACGAATGACCTGGTGGTGTTCACTAGTGCCGCCGGAAACATTAACAACTCTGGCGTGGACGTGTCTACGCTCCTCAGCAAACAAACCATTGGTCTTTGCCGCCATTGGTACACTGAGCGATGGTGGTGTGCCTATTGGCCGATTTCAAGCTGTTGAGAATCCCCAGGCTTCTCTTTGTAATATGCCCAATCCCTTCCAGCCACAAAATGCCGTATCGGAAAGATATGTCGAGAACCACTTAGCCCATTGCGTTCTCATGACCGGCGACTGGCATCCTAAACGTGAGCTTTAAGAATCCTGAGCTCAATTGAAAAGGCATAGTTTGGCGCAGCTCGCAAAAGAAGTGCACGACATCGACAAGAAATGCAAACAATTCATATAGTAGTATATACGTCTCCTTTGGCACTAGGCTATATTATTAGGAGCAGGTCACGGATTAAACTTGTTTGACAGTGCGAGGCGCAAAAAAGTGACGCGAAAAACACTTAGTTTTAAAGGTTGGTTTTCTTCTAACTCTAATAAATGGAAGCATGCGTAGTTGGAATTCCAATCTAATACAGAAAATATATTTTTTTATATATTTTGATATATAAACATTAGGATCTATCTGACATTAATTAGTGGACAGATCCTTTGGATATGGGGATAGTATGCGTATCCCTGACAACTATGTCCATCTCTACATTTGTTTCAGTGTTAACTGTGACTTATGAGAAACTGCAATACAATATATCATTTTTGGAGTATAATTGAAAGAATACAAAAGTGACAATGCAAATAATTTTTTCAACACCAATTACTTTTTGTACAGTTATATTTGCAGTACAGGCACAGTTTACAACTTCCTGGGAAGTGTAAAATTATCAAGAATATCAAATTCCGTATGACTTTACATTTGATCACCACATCCCTCGCCTTGTTATTTTAAACTATATTTTCTACGTTATCTCGCATAAAAATTCTCTATTCTTATTTCATCTTTGGCATATGGTTCCTCTATGCACTCCTCTCACTGGACCTGAGATGAAATTTATGAAAATAAGTGAACTTTTTATAACATAAAATCAAACATTAATCATATGCTATGTTGCACGGTACATTTTAAATTACTTTTCTTTTTCATTTATTACTTTCTCTGTCAATGAATTAGTTGGAATGGATAGGCTGTCTCCCCTAGTTCACTCTTTGAGAATGAGCTACCCATTCCATAGTAAGATAACTGAAATTTAACACTAAAATGGTATATGCATTTTGTGATTCTTGATTACAATTACGAACTGTATGAAGAGCCCTGTCTTTCAGATTAAATGATCTTTGCGCATGCATTTTTCAGCTATAATTTGGATGAACTTTGTCAAGAATTTAAACAAAATAATTTCCGCTTTCATTACCGCGCTTGATGAATCACAAAATTCAAAACAACAAACAAACTGAACGGTAATAATGTTTGGCGAAATTGAATCATGATAAATGTATGTTTACCTCCATTGTTTGGAGTCCCAGATATGCAGATCGACCTATATATTTTTCGTGTTAGTCATCCTTAGGAACTTGATTTACACCAAAACTTCCTTTTGTCTGTACGATGGCGTTAACAATTTTTAAAAATCCCAACAATATTGCATTTTCTCTCGAAAATTCTTTTATATTATGTTTTTTGACACACCTCTCCACAGTCTTCTCACTTGTTACAATCTTGTTATGAGAAATATTTCCTGGTTTTAAATGAAAGTATTTCTCATTAAAGCTACCTTTGGTTTTCCTCTTTCCTTTTGGCTTTTTTTTAACACTGTAATATGAACCTAGTTTATGAGTTTCAAAGCGTTATTGCTGGATTTATTTTGTAATATGAACCTAGTTTATGAGTTTCAAAGCGTTATTGCTGGATTTATTTTGTAATATGAACCTAGTTTATGAGTTTCAAAGCGTTATTGCTGGATTTATTTTGTAATATGAACCTAGTTTATGAGTTTCAAAGCGTTATTGCTGGATTTATTTTGTAATATGAACCTAGTTTATGAGTTTCAAAGCGTTATTGCACGATTTATTTTGTAATATGAACCTAGTTTATGAGTTTCAAAGCGTTATTGCAGGATTTATTTTGTAATATGAACCTAGTTTATGAGTTTCAAAGCGTTATTGCAGGATTTATTCTGTCCTCTCAGAATTATAGTCTACAGGTCTACATTGTTTATACTACTTTTTGCATCAAAGGGAGCTAGAATCAGCTTACAGTCTAGACAGACTCACTTTAGACCTTATATTCCAGACCCCTTGATCCATAGAAAATCATGTCACAAGTGATGTAAAGCAAAATCAACCTCTTGGCTGCCAGAAACACTTAATTTATGATTTAATAAAATAAAAACTCTAATTGATTACATCAGTGTTACCTTTTGTTATATAATCCCTATAGTTGCATATTTCATGTATGCACATCTGAATAGTAGACAACCAGGAAAGGACGAAAAAAGCGAGACAATCTGTTGCAATCACCGCATTTATTTAGTTACCTACATCTGTGATGTACGGACGTGTCAACATTTCATGAAATGCACCATTCATTCTCATCATATGTGGGCATTACATAACTTGTAATGATTATCGTATACTGCGCTTGAAATACCCCCTCCCCTCTCTCATATTAACCCAGTGTCAAAAGTTGTTAAATTGTGTCTAAAGTTGTTATTACACCCAAAATGCAAACATTGATCTTCGGCATTGGTATACAAACACTAATTGTTGAACAGCCATCGATCGAAGCATTCTACTGGTGAGAAATAAAAAGTAGAATACAAAATATTTTCAGATAAATTTTTAGTTTTTAGATGGGTTAAATTTTCCCATTATAAGTTTCATAACCTTTAATCTAAGTATCATAGCTGACAACAAAAGATTTACTTTTATTTTGATATATTGTAGTTAATTGCCTACAGTATGAACCCTTGGTGCGAGGTTATGTTAGTAGGTGCAGACCAGGTTGTAGATATTTCACAGCACGAGGATCTCAAAAATATCAGTGTAACAATGGAAAGAATTTATCGAATTTTAATGAAGAGAAGTATGCGTGATCTGTATGCAAACCTAATGCAGATTTGATTGCACAAATATCATTTTAATAAATTGGTATTAAATATTTTATCTACTTGAACATATACAGATTATACATGTGTATACACAGGTTCGAGATAATTCTATAATCCACTATATCTAAAAAACGAATGACCTGGTGGTGTTCACTGGTGCCGCCAGAAACCTTAACTCTGGCGTGGACGTGTCTATGCTCCTCAGCAAACCAGCCATTGGTCTTTGCCGCCAGTGATACACTGAGCGATGGTGGCATGCCTATTGGCTGATTTCAAGCTGTTGAGAATGCCCAGGCTTCTCTTTGTAACGTGCCCCATCCCACCCAGCCACAAAATGCCGTATCGGAAAGATACATGGACAGCTACTTATCACATTGCGTTCTCATGACCGGCGACTGGCATCCTAAACATAAGCTTTAAGAAGATCGTGTCCCTGGCAGACGCCATTGACTCCCAATGCGTGGCATCGAAAGCATACGTAAATAGCCATAGAGAAAATAAAATTTTGATTTGTCCCATCACTGTTCTCAAATGATAGCAATAAGGGTTTTGTAGTTAAAGCAACTTCTGAGTATGACTCCAAACATACAGTCTTTCACAAACTTAAAAGCCAGCGTTACTACGTCGGTCAGCGGGACTTCTGTGCCATATGCGTCTGGTTATTATCGCTGGGGTTCAACGAAACGTTGGTAGTTTTATACTCAGGAACAAAGCGACACAATCGGCGTTCCAGGTGCTGAACTTTGCTTCATTAACCTCCACTCACGTCATTGTAACGGATCGTGGCAACGATTTCAATCTGTGTAAATATTGGCATACTGGACAAAATAACAGCAATGATCAGTCTACCAATGGTGTCTCATGAGAAAGCCTTACAACTAGCTTTTCGTCTGTGTTTGTTGCAGGAGACTTCATCTGGTATGAGTGCCTCAGCATCGAAACACCCAGTGAATCTGGCCATCTTTGGATTCCGCAATTAGAACCTGCCTTGTACTTAACGAGAAAAAACAAAACAAAGCCATCTGAGAGCAACCAGATATAGACAAGAAACATAAATTAGTATGCCTGCCAATCCTGAGCTCAATAGAAAAGGCATAGTTTGGCGCAGCTCGCAAAAGAAGTGCACGACAACGACAAGAAATGCAAACAATTCATATAGTAGTATATACGTCTCCTTTGGCACTATGCTACATTATTAGGAGCAGGTCACGGGTTAACCTTGTTTGACAGAGCGAGGCGCAAAAAAGTGACGCGAAAAACACCTGTTTTTAAAGTTTGGTTTTCTTCTAACTCTAATAAATGGAAGCATGCGTAGTTGGAATTCCAATCTAATACAGAAAATATATTTTTTATATATTTTGATATATAAACATTAGGATCTATCTGACATTAATTAGTGGACAGATCCTTTGGATATGGGGATAGTATGCGTATCCCTGACAACTATGTGCATCTCTACATTTGTTTCAGTGTTAACTGTGACTTATGAGAAACTGCAATACAATATATCATTTTTGGAGTATAACTGAAAGAATACAAAAGTGACAATGCAAATAATTTTTTCAACACCAATTACTTTTTGTACAGTTATATTTGCAGTACAGGCACAGTTTACAACTTCCTGGGAAGTGTAAAATTATCAAGAATATCAAATTCCGTATGACTTTACATTTGATCACCACATCCCTCGCCTTGTTATTTTAAACTATATTTTCTACGTTATCTCGCATAAAAATTCTCTATTCTTATTTCATCTTTGGCATATGGTTCCTCTATGCACTCCTCTCACTGGACCTGAGATGAAATTTATGAAAATAAGTGAACTTTTTACAACATAAAATCGAATATTAATCATATGCTATGTTGCACGGTACATTTTAAATTACTTTTCTTTTTCATTTATTACTTTCTCTGTCAATGAATTAGTTGGAATGGATAGGCTGTCTCCCCTAGTTCACTCTTTGAGAATGAGCTACCCATTCCATAGTAAGATAACTGAAATTTAACACTAAAATGGTATATGCATTTTGTGATTCTTGATTACAATTACGAACTGTATGAAGAGCCCTGTCTTTCAGATTAAATGATCTTTGCGCATGCATTTTTCAGCTATAATTTGGATGAACTTTGTCAAGAATTTAAACAAAATAATTTCCGCTTTCATTACCGCGCTTGATGAATCACAAAATTCAAAACAACAAACAAACTGAACGGTAATAATGTTTGGCGAAATTGAATCATGATAAATGTATGTTTACCTCCATTGTTTGGAGTCCCAGATATGCAGATCGACCTATATATTTTTCGTGTTAGTCATCCTTAGGAACTTGATTTACACCAAAACTTCCTTTTGTCTGTACGATGGCGTTAACAATTTTTAAAAATCCCAACAATATTGCATTTTCTCTCGAAAATTCTTTTATATTATGTTTTTTGACACACCTCTCCACAGTCTTCTCACTTGTTACAATCTTGTTATGAGAAATATTTCCTGGTTTTAAATGAAAGTATTTCTCATTAAAGCTACCTTTGGTTTTCCTCTTTCCTTTTGGCTTTTTTTTAACACTGTAATATGAACCTAGTTTATGAGTTTCAAGCGTTATTGCTGGATTTATTTTGTAATATGAACCTAGTTTATGAGTTTCAAAGCGTTATTGCACGATTTATTTTTGTAATATGAACCTAGTTTATGAGTTTCAAAGCGTTATTGCAGGATTTATTTTGTAATATGAACCTAGTTTATGAGTTTCAAAGCGTTATTGCAGGATTTATTCTGTCCTCTCAGAATTATAGTCTACAGGTCTACATTGTTTATACTACTTTTTGCATCAAAGGGAGCTAGAATCAGCTTACAGTCTAGACAGACTCACTTTAGACCTTATATTCCAGACCCCTTGATCCATAGAAAATCATGTCACAAGTGATGTAAAGCAAAATCAACCTCTTGGCTGCCAGAAACACTTAATTTATGATTTAATAAAATAAAAACTCTAATTGATTACATCAGTGTTACCTTTTGTTATATAATCCCTATAGTTGCATATTTCATGTATGCACATCTGAATAGTAGACAACCAGGAAAGGACGAAAAAAGCGAGACAATCTGTTGCAATCACCGCATTTATTTAGTTACCTACATCTGTGATGTACGGACGTGTCAACATTTCATGAAATGCACCATTCATTCTCATCATATGTGGGCATTACATAACTTGTAATGATTATCGTATACTGCGCTTGAAATACCCCCTCCCCTCTCCCATATTAACCCAGTGTCAAAAGTTGTTAAATTGTGTCTAAAGTTGTTATTACACCCAAAATGCAAACATTGATCTTCGGCATTGGTATACAAACACTAATTGTTGAACAGCCATCGATCGAAGCATTCTACTGGTGAGAAATAAAAAGTAGAATACAAAATATTTTCAGATAAATTTTTAGTTTTTAGATGGGTTAAATTTTCCCATTATAAGTTTCATAACCTTTAATCTAAGTATCATAGCTGACAACAAAAGATTTACTTTTATTTTGATATATTGTAGTTAATTGCCTACAGTATGAACCCTTGGTGCGAGGTTATGTTAGTAGGTGCAGACCAGGTTGTAGATATTTCACAGCACGAGGATCTCAAAAATATCAGTGTAACAATGGAAAGAATTTATCGAATTTTAATGAAGAGAAGTATGCGTGATCTGTATGCAAACCTAATGCAGATTTGTTTGCACAAATATCATTTTAATAAATTGGTATTAAATATTTTATCTACTTGAACATATACAGATTATACATGTGTATACACAGGTTCATTATACATGTGTATACACAGGTTCGAGATAATTCTATAATCCACTATATCTAAAAGTATTAATTTCAGCTCATACTCAAAGCATATAATTTATTGCAAAGAGACTTTTTTTGTGCAGCATTGGAGTATTTACTAATTGAATCGGCTAGCTCAAAAAATGACAATTTCTTTTGTTTAAAATTATGGTGACGGTTAGGTAAATGGAAATTGTATTTTATTGGACTGATGCGTGAGTTCCTTGGGTTTAAAACAAACAACAACAATAAAACAGGAACAAAGAATAAGACACACATTTGTGTATTTATATTCTTTTGAATACATATTAAGTACACACGTTTCACCGATGTAATAAGAACTCAATCTTATTAAAAAGCATAAATGAGCAGATAATTGCTTGTACTTTTTTCAGGTATATTTCATTTTAAATTCATATTTTAAATTCATAAATTTATATACAAAGACTGAGTTTGTATTTTAAGCATTGTACCATTCTTTACTTCTATCTTAATTTAATGAAGAACAGTTTTAAGTCCATGTGTTACACGGTCCATTGCATTTTCATGAGGTGACGCAATTCAGTTGCTCTGCGTAATTGGTAGCTTTGTTAACTACCCTTTGAGTAACTGTGCGTAATATGTTTCCCACGGTACAATATGAGAGCAATGACAAACAATGTATACATAAAACAATAAGCAAGTCATGCACCCTCATTTGACCATATCTTGTACAAAAATGTGGCCGTGAATTTCTGATCATTTGTAAAATCGAACCCATTTCCCCACACTTGTTAATTTAAAAACATTGCTATTATTATCTTCATTTTGTCAACTTCATAAAAATATGACCTTTATTACTTCTGAGAAATTATCTTTAACATGACGGTTCTTACTTGAGTGTTGAATAAGTCTTTCATTACAAGCATGTAAAAGGCCATGAAGTTCCAACAATTTACAATGTTCAGATTTACTATCAATAGACCAACTCGCAGCTCAAGGAAGAAACATTCTTTTTGAATTTAATGAAAATAAGAGTCAGCAAGAAACGGTAATATAATCATATATAGAGAAACTTAAATTAGTGTTATTTTCAGATATAAGGGCCATTTTTAAAAAGGCCGATTTTGGCCACCAGATTAGTTATAAATTAAAATGTTTGTGGGAGTATATGTTATGGTTATGCCATATCCATTATATATCTACCGCAACATATGTACACATGATATAATGAAATAGCATAAAATGAACAGGCAGTTTTGCTCCTAACATGCGTCTGTTCAGTCAAAAACTAACATTTTGCCTGATTTCCGCATCGTCGAAGTCCTCAAACACTAGAAGCGCAGTGGAGAGTACGTCTGATTTTTTGACAGAAGACACTTTTTGTAACCATCTAATAATTCTGCGAATTTTATATGTTTTCATTTACAAAGGAATTAGGTTTATCAGGGTATAATATACCAGAATATGTCTCATTCCATTTTTGAACATCTGAAAAAGATCATTATGTCAACAGGAAATTTATTGGCACTTCATTGACGGGGACACAATGATAAGGACATTATTCCAGGTAGCATACAAATCTAAGTACATCTTAGTACATTCTTGCAATCTATCAATGTGTAACAAAATATGATATATTAGGGTAGATTTGAACCTGCCAAACGTACCTTTTTTCTGTTAGCTAATTTTAGCAATGTTTATTTTCCGTCTCATCGTCAGCGACTTAGAACATCTCTCTATCATCTTCTGTGCATGTGTGGGTTTGTGTGTGTAGGAGGGGGACTTGCAGTAAATACAAACAACTTTATTTTAAAGTTTGATAATTTAAAAAATTAAACAATACTTTTATTCTGACAAATACGCAGCTAAAGCAGGGTAATGTACAGGTGATATATATATATATATATATATATATATATATATATATATATATATATATATATATATATATATATATTGCAACGTAATTGACCCGCTATTTAGCTTTCAAGGTGGGGAGTGGGCGCGGGCCTTTAGATTTCTTTGAAATTGAGAAATGGTGTATATCTTGCTATTCGTATAGGATCAACTTTAATTTACTAGATATTAACTACAAAATTAAATAAAATTAATATAAGGTCATGCAAATCGTGTAAATAGATGTATTAAATACGTCAACAATTTCTCAGAAACAAGTTATTTGTACTAATGAACAAGAATGTCTGCTCGGCTTTTGTGTAATTATTTATGATCAAGACAAGATATTTAACCTCTTTAATCTATATGAGTTTCATCTGAATCTGGTCATGGTCCAAAATCGACCCTTATAAAACCTTGTCCTTTAGAAAACTCTTCAAATGATTTGAAACTATTGGAATCCTGGGCGACCAATAGATGGAACTTATTCGACGAATGTCATAAATTTCATTTAAAATGAGCACAAATGTAAGATTGTATTTGTCACATGACAAAAATACTGTAGCGAAATAAATTTGAAATACATTCAGATTCAGAATTCCTTCCAAAGTGAGATAACCACCTGTGGGAGTATGCTCATTCAGAACATCATCGTCTCTTTCCGATGCGAGTCGACTAACTTTGACTCTCTGAAAGAACAGATTCGTATAACAGAATAGGCATTAAACACTCGTTTCATTACTCAATGACATACCTGCACTTTTATTTTTTATTGCCATTCCTGCAGCTTAGTAAAGGAAAAAAAAAAAAAATGAAGAAATAATTCTGTTTAAATAGCACTAAAGGATTGCTTTCGTTAATGTTCGCGTTGAAACGTCAACTAGAAATCGTGACGTTGACGAAATAATTATGACGTAAGAACAAGCACAGGGCAGTTCTAAATGGTCTTTATATACGGTTACCCCAACGAGGTATATTTAGTGATGAAATGGAAAACTGTACGCCATGATAAATGTGTCACATCTACTTAAGACTGCGTTAGTTGCGCCATTATCTCTACAATGGCTTTACGGATCGGTTTTTAAGATTGGGGAGGGGGTGAGTCTGTGATTTTCTCTAGAATTAATATTTCATAATATTTAACCTCAAATCACTTTATTCATTCAACTAATGTATGATGTATTACAATGATATAATACATAATGTCTTTAAATTAATTCACGTTAATTCCAAAATAGTGATTTAGCCAGAAAATATCAATGAAAAACTTTTAATTTCAAATGAATAATTTAAATAAATACTATGCACACAGCTAAAAGACTGATTCCACTACAGATGTTAAAGTAAGAATGAGTAATTCTGATGTAAAGAGTCTTGTACACCTTCCAACTTGACCAATGTCGCAATTACTCTTTTCTGTAAATACTCTTCCATCCTACTGAAAAATTAATCCCGATTGGAAACAGGGTTATCGACCAACCTAGTAATGTAAGAAAGTTACCAAATCGGTAATCAGTTGGTTGTTTTGCGGCAAACTCGGTCCTAAACATTTGTACGTGTTCTCTTCCCTATTCGAAATATATTTTACAATTATTCTATAGATTCAGTATTATTCTTGTATTTGAGCCATTCCTTTATTTGATCAGCTTGGGGTTTTTCTAAAGCTGTTAAACTTCGAATTTAATGTAAACTGTTGTTCAATAACGCTATCGTGTTCTAACAAAAGTACGTACATCCCTGCTTTTGATTTCTTACACACACACACACACACACACAGATATGTATATATATATATATATATATATATATATATATATATATATATATATATATATATATATATATATATTGTTACGTATATGTAATTAAATTGCTTGTGTGTTAATTTTAAAATTCTTTTTTATTTTATTTTTACTTCATGACATTTTATTGTAATGATAATTTTCATTGGATCTGAGTTTCTTTTCGGAAAATTGGCTTGACCCAATTAGATTACAAGTTACTTCAGCACTATTTTTAGTTCATGGATTTTGTAAACATCGAGTGAAGACGATTCGCTATTGCCAAGGTCATTTTCGGCTCACGAGTTATCTGAATTGTAACAGCCTTTCTTTTTTTCTTTATTTCCAGTGTGAAAATTTGATTCTTAGATAGGGCTATTCTAGCTACGTGATAATTGTCATTTTTTTATTGCGCTGTTCAAGTTAGAAATCACGTAGCATGTCATGTGAACTACCATGTGATCTAAAATCGAGGTTTAAAACAGCCATTTTCTACTAGATCTATTGAGTTGTATTTCAAACCTTGAGGGCTCAAGAGGTTTTTATTGTTGATGCCAGATTGTTTTTGAACTTCATCTATTGTTTAGGAATTTAATAATTTACTCTCTAGAAAACTAAACAAGTGCTTCATATTTATAAAAGTTCTAGGAGAAAGATATTCAGTGGAAATTTATTCTGGAGTTTAACGCAAACATTATAAACTGTGATTCAACGACGATCTGTTACCATCAGTACAGACATCATCTGACGTCATCGCCTCCATATTGGAACGTCATCGAGATTCGATCCTGGATTCAATTAGAACCGTTTAGTGATAGGACTTGTATTTTTCAATTGTAGGATTAAATTTTTAATTATATTCACAAACAGTAAGTCCTATTTCATAGTTTACGTTGTTTTCTAGGGAAATAAATTATTTTATTAAAATTTACAAAGCTTGTTGGCTTCACTCTTTTCTCTTGTTACCTTTGTACAAGCCTACACGTAACAATATCTATATATATATATATATATATATATATATATATATATATATATATATATATATATATGTGTGTGTGTGTGTGTGTGTGTGTGTGTGTGTGTGTGTGTACTCTGTATCAATGATATACCACGAGATGTATAAATTTTTCATTAAAAGGAAACGAAGCTTGCTGAGTTTCCTTTTAATCAAAAATTTATACAACGAGTGGTATATCATTGATACAGTGTACATACTGTACATATATTTTATTTATATCACATACAAATACATATATTTGCCCTTTGAACGGGGTTCAGATTTACTACAGGCAGCTGTGTATTGACCTAGTGAATGAACTCCTCACATCCTCGAGTGTGTGCGCTACAAAATATAGTTCTATGCCTTTTGTAGCTATTTACAATCACCTTTGCACATTGATAAGTTGATTTTTCTTTTTTGGTTTCTATTTTTCTTCACATTGATTAAATCAATATAATACAAACTTATGATTTAAACATGAAAAATGGTTTTAATAATAAAAGTAGAGCACTATCAACACTTGGTTAGCTACGCCATTCACATGAACGCCATTCACATGCCGGTGCATGGAAATTAATGTGGATTTGAAACTAAGCCAACTGACGAACCAACAACAGGTAATTAAAATATTTTAATATATTTACAGTTGATCTAAGTCATTATTCTGCTTTAGCAACAATACAATCTCTCTCTCTCTCTCTCTCTCTCTCTCTCTCTCTCTCTCTCTCTCTCTCTCTCTCTCTCGTCGGTTTGACTTTAAAACTCTCTATCTCTCTGTCTCTGTCTCTCTCGTCGGTTTGACTTTAAAACTCTGTCTCTCTGGTCGGTTTGACTTTAAAACTCTCTCTCTCTCTCTCTCTCTCTCTCTCTCTCTCTCTCTCTCTCATCCTTTGGTCGGTTTGACTTAGCTTTTACCATCATTCATAAGTCCAGAGATATCATGGGATGACACAAACAAAATCCCTCTACATTTGTCATTTCATAGATTTTAGCTCGTATCTTGCTACGATGGGAGAGAGAGAGAGAGAGAGAGAGAGAGAGAGAGAGAGAGAGAGAGAGACCTTTGGACATTTTCATATTTAAATAATAATAATCGATTTTTTAGAACATTATAGTATGTTTAAGAAAAAACTACAGAACAACATTAAATGCATCACAGTATGTGTACCACATAACCGAGGAATTTACTGGTTTGCAACTTTGTATCATTGATAAATATTGTAGATAAATCCCAAGGAAAGTGCACACGTATCGTTACGACGAACATATTCTTGCAGGTTACTTGGTGTAATTTCTGTTTCAAGGTTTTAATCCAGCCCAAATTCCTTTTCTCTCTCACTCCAGATTTCTGCGCAGTTTGTCAGTTATGCAAGAGAGGGGAGGGGAGAACAGAAAGCAGAAAGAATTGTGATGAAAACGTGTGCCATATTAAATTCATTTAGAAAACGGGGATTATTAATACTTTTCATCGTTATTTTCATACGTCACTAGTGACTAATATGTGGAAATTGCTAATTGATCTAGAATCAACTGCAGACGCTCGCGAGAATGTTTATATATGCGTATTATTGCGCCATGGGCGGATCACAATTTGATATACCAATAGTATTGGTATATCAAATTGCTTTTTACCAACACTTTAAATGCATGTTATTTTTTAATGTATGTGGTATATATATATATATATATATATATATATATATATATATATATATATATTGTTTGATTAACTTTATGTCCATGATTGTAGGTTGTACTTTAAGGTTGAGGTCATCTGTAAACAACATTTTTACAACGCATTTGAGTCCTAGACCCAGTCATGTCTGCAATTAGACTGGAATTTTACGATGGAATGATTCACATCTCGGTCAAGTCAAACTGTGTACAGGTAGGGATTTGGTAGAGAAATCATTCAGGTCAATCTCTGGGAAACCATTTTTATCAGAGTTATTGTTTGTGTTGTGGTTTAATCTTGAGACGTTATTTATTTAAAATGTTCATTGGAATTTCTAAAGAGCACATTCAACTTTTAACTAATCCATTACTTCGCATTACTGAGAACTAGATCAAAGACATTCTGAATAGCATCAATGTGTTACAACAGGACATTCAATACCATTGGAATTAATTATGAATATTGTATACTTTTGGACTTCTGATTAGAAACTGAGTAAAATACTATCCTATCACGTCCTTGCGCGAATTTCATATAATGATTCCATAGGAATTCCCGTCATTGTGAACACAGGTGAAATGAATGTTCTTTGCGTTGTGTTACACAAAACAAACCCACCATTCACAGCGGAGTATTTTGTATTTAGCAAAACGCAAGGGTTATCAATTGTTGACCTTACCTGGTGATTTTTGCAGTTGCAAATAATTACGGTCCTTTCAAGAGGACTCAACAGATTTCAGTTGCAATTTATATACCTAACTGAAATAACAGTAACCGAAGAATAAGCATAAAACTCACAACATACAATTTCCATGTTTGCATAAATGCCAACATATTTATTAAATTGAATTCAGTAGGGGACATACCATTTAATTTTATTTAGGTTTAGGGAGGATAAGGAGTGCGGGTGTGGTGGGTGTTGTAGGATTTGAAATAGCTTTAAAAAAAAGTATTTTTGCTGTCTTTTCTAGATTAGAGAACCTATTATATTCTTCATAATAGTTGAATAAAAGTTATTATCTCTGAGATAAAACAAACATTCATCCAGCAAGAAAATCACAACCCCCACGCTCCACCCCTACGCTGGCGCAAAAATTAAATGGTCGGTTTCTCATCAAATCCTTGCATCCGTCTATCTATCGTTTTTCTTTCTTTCATTTTTTTCAGTATGGCTAGTACTGCCAATCAAATAGAACTTTTCTATAAAACAACGAAATATACTTAAAGTTTACAATAGAAATGTTTTTAACAATATATTTATTATTTTATAGTACCTATAGCTTATTTATTGAAGGAGACCATTTGAAATTTTCTTCTCGTTCATTAACAATATGAATGTTCAAAATTACTATATTAAAAATATAAATACAGGGAAAGATAGTAGCAATCTTTCCTTTATAAGTATCCAAGATATCACAATTATCTTTTATGTTTGAATTATTAAACATTTTGAGCGACATGTGCATCTTAAATCAACAGACTTAAATCATGGATAATATAGCTTGAGAATAATTTCCTCTGACCATGAAACAAAATAAAAAAAAAAATTGTTAAACGTTAGTATGACCAATTCTTCATAAAATACCGAGAAAACAAAACTTAGCGTTCGTGAAAATTTCAAGTGAACGATCCTCTTACACATCAATAAAATGTTCTTTACTTCATGGGGCCATGGTAATCGCATTAAGTATTAACACTATATTAAGAGTTATGTATCAAATACTTCTTTATAAGAATTTTTTTTAATTTCACGCCTCAGAAAATAAATCGTGCTAAATATTATTTGGTCGGAATATAAAGAGTTTGGTTTGGTTTGGTTTGTTGTTTTACGGCACATCAACACAAGTATGTTTTTCGAGCCGATGCAGTTGGAGTGAATAGCCTATCATATGGACACACCATGGAAGTCGACCCAGGTTAATCCTATGAATATGTTTCGGACCTGTACGTTTTCGGTGGATATTCCGATATGCTAACCACTGAGTGACGGCTTTACCTCGAAATAAAAGGTGCCGAAAACTTGGCCTAAGCAGACGTCCACAACTATATTATAAAATGATTAAATGATGTTGGGATAGTTGTTGTTGTTGTGTTGCTGGTTGAAAGCAATTTTTATTAAATGATGTTGGGATAGTTGTTGTTGTTGTGTTGCTGGTTAAAAACAATTTTTAAGCGCATGATAGGCTATACATGGTGGCCATTACATCTGGTGGAGGAAGAACCTGGGAAAGCCTGGGCAAGACCAACTGACCCATGAGAAGCTACTTGCAACTCACATAACCATGTTGACGGAGACCGAGATTCAAACCCACTCGGACAGAGGTGACATGCCAGAGATATGTAAAGACGAGGGCCTTCAACCACTCGGCCACTCGGGGCCCCTGTTGGGATCATGATTATCGATATAGAGAAGAAAAGAAAAGAGAAAAATGGAAGTTACTTTGATGCTTAAATGAATAGTATTTTTGACCAAGTATATCTTGGAAAAATCGAAATTCTCATGTTAGCGAATAAAGTTTACGACTTATAAAGAAATGCAAGTTATCTATGAGAATATAAAGTCATTTCAATATATCTGATTTTCATACAGTCCTTTTTGTTGTCTTCTTTACAATGACTTTCTCATTCGAATGACTGTTTATTTTTGATTATGTATACCAATCAACCGAAATAAAATGGAAGCTACCATACAGAAATAATCTACATCTGTGTAATGACATTTTGAAAGATAACCCCATCCGCAGTATCTTCTGAATATTACTGAAACAAATGGTAAGGACTTTAACATATATTCCAAATTGGCGATTTCCTGATGGACATGGACGGAGTTTTGAAGTCAGGACAGTAAGAAATTACCTTCTTAATACTGACGCGGATGGAATGGTTGTGCAACTCCAAATAGTCATGTATTTTTATCATAATACATCGTATGCTGATACTTACCAAATATCTCATCTGAATAACTTAAAAGCGTGAAATTCCCGAATTATCTGCCATGTTCACCCCAAGAAAGTAGTACTTATACCCAGATAAAGTGCTGTTGCTATTAACAAACCCACCAAACAGTAAACAATCATGTAACCACAGAGCAACTAGTGAGGCTATGAATAATTGACTTAACCTTGTTTTTATTGGGACCTAAGTGTTTTTAAACCGAACCAAAACGTCATTTCATGCACACGCACGAAGAACGCGTGGTTATTTCATCATCTAACAATCGCAGTTTCACTTGGGTCAGGAAATGACTTTGGCAATAACCAATCGTTTTCGCGTAGTGTTTACTCAAATCGACATACTATGGCATGCAAAAATCATGCTTATTCGAGTCATACTATGTTCTAAATAAACACGATGTTTCTTTCAAAAATATCAGATCCCGTGAACATAATCATCATTATAAAATATAGCGATACAAAAATGAAATAAAAAGAATTCAAATTTTAACACACAAGTAATTAAACAACATGGTCGTAACAATATATATATATATATATATATATATATATATATATATATATATATATATATATATATATATATATATATATATATATATCTTCTTTCTTTGTCAGTCTGGCTAGTACTAGTTCTACAAATGAAACTACTACAACCACGATTACACATCTTCCCGTCTTTAATCCTTCTAATGATTTTCCTCTCCTCTCCTCCTCCTCCTCATAATAGTACTGCCAATGTTGCTGACACTACAGCCAAACATCCCTGAACATCTCATCAAGCACAAAATATCACCACCACCACAATTACTAATAAGTAGACCTTTATAGCCGTTACTACTAAATTACCTAAATTTTATTTTTTATGCCAATTGCCTCTTCGCTGCTAACACCTTGTGGATATTCTAATAGGCGTCACCATTTTCTGAATTCTATTCTCCTGTCTTGTGAGGGAATTACAACATAATTCCCAAAATTCAACTAGCACAGCTACGACTGCTACGATGCTACTTCTAGTTTTATTTATACAAGATTGACCGACCCATTAATTGTATCCACTCTGATTATTGACATGTGTGTGTGTGTGTGTGTGTGTGTGTGTGTGTGTTATGATGGTGATAATGATAACAGTGATGACTGCGACAACGACTTCAGTAATACAGTGATTAAAATTACCTTGCTCCTGTCTTTATAAATCGACCTTAACATCTACTATATGCTTAAATTTTGAAATCTGCGCAACAATATGGCTATATAGCCAAGATCTATCGGTTAAAGATTGTATTCACATGAAAACAGTTCTGGATCTAATTAAGACTTTTTACAAATCCGACTCGAATGTAAAGGCATAACACATGAGGCTGTGCGACATTACCGACTGAGTATCCATCATAAATAATTTTGCAACACTATGTATGTATGTATGTATGTATGTATGTATGTATGTATGTATGTACATACATACGTACATACACACAGACACACATACATACATACATACATACATACATACATACATACATGGTGTTGCAGACTTGTTCATGATGGATAATCAACAGGTAAAGTCGTACAGCCAAATGCGTTTTGCCTAGGCTTGCAAATTTGTAAAATAGTATAATGGAACCCAGTAATGTTTTCATGTGAGTACAATAGTTAACCCACGTTTTTTGCTAATTTGATTTTATCTACCTTCATTTGCTTGAACAAACCCCACGAACAAGGTATGTCTATCGCAAGTAAAAACATTTGAGCGATCGAGCACTAACTGTTTGTAACAATAAAAAAGCAAGCCAGTTAAAACAAATTATTTGTAACCTCGCCCGTTACAATACGGTTGCAACATTGTCTTTTGGTGCTTGGTTTTGTATGTTTATAGCAATAGCACTTTATCCGGGTAAGTCAGAAAAGTACTAAGTTGCTGGGGTGAACATGCCAGATAATAATGTATTTAACAGATACGTTTTGCAAGTATCAGCCTGCGATATATTATTATAAAACCACATAAATGTTTGGTATAGCAAACAAAAATACATATTAATACTACGTATGTTTACAACTGCTCGAAGTCCTATCAAGTCAGTGTAATGAATATAATTTTTAATAGCACGAGTTGAGAACGGGTTCAATAAGAATTCTGAAATCGTAAGGTTTCGGATTTTATTTTGAAGTACTTACCATATTATGTGCTTCAGTAACGTTTATATCATATTGCTAATGGGCTTATCTTGAAATGGTTCATTGCACTTCTGTAGATAATTTTAGTATGGTGGCTTCAATTTTATTTCAGTAGTAAGGTACACATAATCGAAAATATCTATTCATTCGAATGAGAATAAAATTGCAAGGGAGTCAATAAAATAGATTGATTACATCAAGTCAATAAAATAGACTAATTATATCTTGGCACACATCTAATGAAATTACGTTATTGTTTCGCAGATAATTTTATATTTCTTCATAATGTTTTAAACAATTGCCAGTTGCACACTTTAACCATTATAGTTTGTTCCTTTAAGCAAGAAGGTACTTTATTTCCTTTAAGCATAAAAATATTTCACATTTTTCTTTTTTTCTTCTACATCGGCAATCATAAAAATAAGCCTAACCAACAGGGCTCTCAGGTGACCGAATGGTCTAAGGAGCTCGTCTTTACAGATCTCTGAAATCTCACCTTTGTCCGCGTGGGTTCGATTCTCGGGCACGGCCAACGTGGGTAGGTTTGTTGGATCTTCTCCAGATATACTCGCCGCCATATATAGTCTATCATGTGTTGAAAGATGGCTTTCAATCCACAACAACAAAAAATTATCCCAACATCATTCATTCAGTTTATAATGTAGCCGTAGATATTTAATTAGGCCACGTCTTGAGTTGTTTATATTTCGAGGTACCTCCGTGACTCAGTGGTTAACGTTTTGGAATCTTCATATAAAGCGTCCAGGTCCGAAAGCGTATCAGTAGGATTAGCCTGGTTCGGCATCCGCTGTGTGTCCGTGAGAAAGACTCTTTACTCCAAATACCTAGGCACTAATAACTTGCCTGTTTTGATTTTTCGTAAAACACACCCTAGCAAATAATACCAGACTTGCTCCAGTTAACATGATGTTTTCAAACATACAATTTGACGAATTTATATAAGGGAATATTGGACACATAACCATGAATTTAATGTTTATACTTGGTGCGATGGTCCATGGTCGCCAAGAAGTAAACATGTCGCTGGAAACATTCTAATAATTCAAACAGAAAGATAATATTGTTACCTGTGATACTTAGAAAGAAAAGATAACTGATATATTTTCCCATACTTTTGAGATTTTTTCTACTGCTTTTCAGTTTAATGTATTCCGATGAGAAAGAATGAAAATAAAATATCAAAGACCTATTTTCAATGTCAATGCTTTGCTAATGTGCTACATGAAATATCTTGTTCAAAATCATTTCCCTTGTAAACTTTAAGTATATTACGTTGTTTTTGTAGAATGCTTAACAAAAAGTAACAAAAAAAAAAAAAAAAAACATGCGAGGAAGATGCGTACTATAGTATTGCAATCTTTTAATATAACCCTCCGAACACTGATTAACATTTGAATTTAACGGAAAACAATTGCAATATATACAATCAGCTGCGTACTATGTTATTTTCTTTGAGAATTTCGGGAACTTGCATTTTAAGGATATGAATCTATTTTTCTTTTACATTAAAATAATTAATTTTTGTCACATAATCTAATGGATATAACAGGTTAAGGATAATTAGACATTTCGTAAGTATTAATCTATTGTATCTGTGTTCGGTATAGTACAGCACAAATACTCGTTCATATTACATGTGTTCATAATTACAGGTGTAGTAGTATGAGGAGGGAGGAAGACTGGAAGAGGAGGAATAGTGGCAGTAGTAGTTCCATTTATTCTGGTAGTCCTAGCCAGACCGGCAAAATTAAAAGAATAGGAAAAACGAACAATAGATAGAAGATGCAAAGATGCGGGTTAGGAAACGACCGTTTAAAGGATGGGGGTGGGGTGTTCTGGAGGTAATTGATCGTGGGGGTTGTGCTTTTAGTCTTTTGGCCAGGATATGTTTTTCTTTTACATTAGGATAATTAATTTTTCAAGTAATCGAATGGATATAAAAGGTTATCTATAAATCAGAGGAAGAATACTTGTTCAAGCTAAGTATGGGTCATATTTCTTTTTCAGAAAAATCTTTCCAACCCTTCCCAACCTCTACCTAATCCCGCTTCCCCTAAAAAAAAGAGCAAACAAAATTAAATCCCCAGTCCTCTACTGAATATAAATTAGCAAACATGCAAACGTCGACATTTTTTTAATATCCCTGTACTTCCTTTACAATTGTTTTATTGTATCTAACTTCATTTGTTTAGACAAGCCCATAATAGGTATGCATATCACAACTTATGTCATTTGAGCTCTCTTGAAAGGGGCAATAATTGTTTGCAACCGCAAAAATCACCTGGTTAAGGTGTTTCTCATTGGGGTATTCTATCACGTACTTGGCAAATTTTTTTGCGTAGCTCACCTATGCTCGCATTATAATGGACAACTACATCATTAAATATATTTTTAATATGTATAAAACGAAATGAATCCTCATAACCGAAGGGTAATTTAAACTCCCAGTATATATCTGTGGTCCCATCTCTATTAAATTCAGTACCCGGTTTAGGCGTCGAAGTCTCGCTTACATACATCCACAGGTCGTCATATCTTATAAAGCTTACTCCAAAATATTTTTTTGCGTCTGAAGTATAGCCACCGCGTTGTGGTTCTGGTGGTCCTTGATAAACCGGTGGTACTTCTGGCCATCCTAACACAGTTCAAATCGACGACTGATATATATCGACGGCATAATCTGGACTTGATATTTCTATCGCGGCTGATAACGTTGGTTCGTGAACGGTGATAGCGATTTTGGATTCTTTTCCTGTGATAGAGTTGATTCTGCGTTGGAATTCATCGTTGATTTGTTCGATTTGATAACTGCCCGTAGGTATACTCACAAAATTCCAATCGGGGTTCCGTCGGGTTTATTTTTATACGCAAATACCAGTGAATTGTTTGCTTGCAACCCACCAAATGACTTTGATTTAATATTTGGCCAACTATGATATACTCGTAATCGTGCTAGTGCTATTTCCTTCTCTGGAATTGCAGTTGGAAAACTAACGCTGAACTCAGGATTTGTTGAGCTTGCTGATATCATCATGGTTTTTGACGGAGTTGTATCAGCGACGATCTGTTGTAGTAATTCTTGTGACGAAGTCATCGACGACATTATTATTATTTAAACCCTGATTCTAAATCAGGGGGTCTAATATCTTTTTTCGTAGATTCTGACACAGTCAGGGCCTCATAGTAAATCTTAATCGTTTCTGTGAATTCCTGATCTGATATTATTCCATCGCTGAGACCTGATGATATCAACGAAGATAATTTGGAGTATCCTAGCGTCGCCGTATGCAACTTTATTGTATATTCGTGTAATTTATCAACCGCGCACGTGAATATTTTTTTTTTTTTTTTTTTTTTTTTTTTTTTTTTTTTTTTTTTTTTTTTTTTTTTTTTTTTTTTTTTTTTTTTTTTTTTTTT
>JAECUM010016080.1:0-2500 GCA_016617855.1 Megalonaias nervosa
CTCAATTATTGCAATGTGTACTTTTTGGTAAGGCCCGAGATATCTATGCATCCCTGTCAGTACAGCAAAGTTCTGACTATGATTTGGTTAAGGAGTGCATCTTAAAGGGTTATGCGTTAATCCCTGAGGCTTATCGGCAAATATTCAGAAATTATAAAAAAGAAGCTGGACAAACTTATGTTGAATTTGCAAGAGAAAAAGAGCAGTTATTTAAGAGATGGTGCGTAGCCGAGAAAGTTGAACATAATTATGAAAGTCTCGAACAACTTGTATTACTTGAAGAGTTCAAGAACTGTGTTCCTCATGACATTAAAACTCATCTTGAAGAGCACGAGATCGATACCTTGGAAAATGCTGCTCTTGCTGCTGACAAGTATTCTTTAACTCATAAAGTTCCTGTTGTAGGCAAATCATTCACTCTGCAGTCTACTAGTAGAAAGGTATTTCAGCCTAATACGACTCCTTCTAAAACTCAATCTGGCACAACTTCTAAAAATCAAGCTTCTGGTAAACTTGATTCAAAATCCTTGTCTATTCCTACGTGTATCTATTGCAAGAAAAAAGGACACGTCATTTCTGATTGCTTCAGATTGAAATATAGGCATCAGAATCAAGACAGACTTATCCCAAATGCTCTTATTTCTAAGAGGTCAAGGTTACGGTCATGTATTGAAAGCAATACATTTGTTGGGTCTGATAAAACCCAGTCTGATTTTATTATGGAGAATTATGAACCATTCATTTCGAAGGGTTCAATATCTCTCTTGGGTGATTCGGCCAATCCTATTCCTATTAAAATTTTAAGGGATACAGGAGCTTCTCAGAATCTTTTATTATCAGGTACTTTGCCTTTTTCTGAGCTGTCCTGTTCTAATGAGAGTGTTCTCATTCAGGGAGTAGAGTGCGGCTTTGTTAATATTCCTCACCATTCTGCAAATTTGTCATCAGACTTAGTTTCAGGAATTGTGACAGTCGGTATGGTGTCTACTTTACCCGTTGAGGGCATTCATTTGTTACTAGGCAACGACCTAGCTGGAGACAAGGTTATGGTGAATCCGCTTGTAACTGACAAGTCTTCTTTGGATCAGAAAGTTGATCCTATTGAAAAAGACTTCCCTGATTTATACCCAGCTTGTGCAGTTACCAGAGCTATGGCAAAGAAAGCTGTTAAGAATGATTTTGATAAGGAAAATATTTCTTTAGCAGACACATGTATTGGTCAGGCTTTTGATGAGGTCAATTTCACTTCTTGTTTGGATCAATCAAAAGGTATTGATCACAGTGATCCTCTTTTAAATACTCATTCTCTTTTATCTGATCAGGGTGATAAACGACAATCACTTGTCGTCGAACAGGAAAAAGATCCTGAGATCTCCTGTTTGTTTCAGAGGGCCATTAGTGAAACTGAAGCAACTGAAGTACCTGTCTGTTATTTCATTAAAAATGGAATTCTTATGAGAAAAATGGAGATCTCCTGAGGTACCTGCTAATGACGAGTGGTCAGTGAACTATCAGATTGTAGTTCCAAAATCTTACAGACAGGAAATACTTAGTTTGGCCCATAAAACTCCTCTGGCTGGTCATTTAGGGATAAATAAAACTTATAACAAGATCTTGACTCACTTTTATTGGCCAAAAATCAAAAGTGATGTTTGTAAATTTTGTAGATCTTGTCATACTTGTCAAATGGTAGGAACACCCAATCAGAAGACACCTAAGGCTCATCTGCAACCAATTCCTGCATTTGACGAACCATTTAGCAGAATTATGGTAGATTGTGTTGGTCTCTTACCTAAGGCCAAGTCAGACAACCAATATTTGTTGACCATTATGTGTGCGTCAACAAGATTCCCAGAGGCAATTCCTTTGAGGAATTCTATAGTAAAAGCTTTAATAAAGTTTTTTTTTTTTACTTAATTTGGCCTTCCCAAATCTGTCCAATTGGATCAAGGGTCAAATTTCATGTCTGGACTTTTCCAGCATGTCATGCTTGAATTTGGCACTCCGCAATTCAAGTCAAAAGTGAAACTATGGTGTCACAAAATTTTACTTGAGAGAATATTTGAGCCTTGTAATAGAGTTCACTCTCTCTTGCTCATTCTTCAAAATTTTCTTCAATTTAGATTTTACGGCCCTTACAAAGTAAAGAAGAAAATGAATGAGTTAAATTATAATTATAGTACTCTGGTCTAAATAAATTAATGGAGTACTTGTATATTGAAAGAGATAGCCAAGTAAATTATTACAATTAATTTAGTTGTACCTGTCCCACCAACTGAGGATTTATGTGAAAAAATTCAATTGGACACCGTTGAACTTGGAGCAACAAATCTTCGGAATTCGGAAATTATGATAGATCTAGACCAGAAACTATTACATTTGCAACAAGAAGAAAGAAATGAACTTAAACAGTTATTATTCGAATATGAGCACTTGTTTCCGGATATGCCTACGAGGACAAACAAAATTTTTCATGACGTTGAAATTGTAGATTCAAAAC
>JAECUM010016080.1:5000-66730 GCA_016617855.1 Megalonaias nervosa
GAATAGTTTTAAAGTAAATTTTTAATTTGCAAGTACTGAGTCAGAAAGTTTCAATTGTATTGCAATTGTCAAGAAATAATAATACTCCGTAACATAAGATATTAAGCGAACATATAAAATGTACCTCTGATGTGGTCATGCCTCATGTCATGGTCATGTCATGTCATGGTCATGTCATGTCATGGTCATGTGTTATATGCCTCTTCCTCAGTAGAGCATTTTACACTGGTCTGAATTGGGACTTGAAGGAATAACTAGACATGTATTTAAGGAGAAAAGAGACCCAGTCTCAACTTATAGACCAATCACGATTTTAAGTTGCTTTAGCAAACTGTGTACATATTTTATTGAACAATTTATAAGCGACTTTAAATTTGTTTTAGATTTTCACAAATGTGCTTAAAGGAAACCAAGCTGTCTCAGGAATGTTCAACTACAGATCATACATTTTGTCTTCAAAGTCTTACGGAAATTATGTCAAAATAGAAAAATAATATAAAAAACTTGCACGATGAAACTATTTTGTGTTTTTATTTATTTTAGTAGCAGTTTCGACAATGTTTGGAGGAAAGGGCTGTGGATGGATTTAAAATATATATTATCGTATAGTCAGTACACCTTTCTCATGTTATGTGCATTTTCATATTTTTTATATGACATCATGTTAAAATATCATTTTATATGATTCTTATTAGTCCCAATAACCTATGAAATCTCAGCGATGTAATCTCGTTTACTGATTGGATGAAAACATGGGAAATTGTTCATTACACTGCATTCTAGAACGTTTTGTTTTCACTATTACTATGAACATGTTGGTGGCCACTTTTCAATTCGATTCCCGAAAAGGAGTTGGGAAAAAATGTTAAGGTCTGTCAGAATGTAGTCAAGTTACTCGAAGAGGCCCATTTTGGCGCCCATAGCATATCATTCTATGAAAAAATGGCATAAACCCAAAAAGAAGAACAACAACCACAAGTGAAACTTAATGTATTGTTCAGATGACAGCGATTATGGTGGTAGGGTTGGAATGTACACATGTAGGATGGAATCCACCCTATAAAAAGTGGTCTATGTGTTAACTTACAGAAGAAAATAAACTCACATCGGCTCACAGAAGAATGTGGACAAAACAATCTCACATACTGACAGAACTTTATGCAACCACAGCATGTTTACTCGGTAAGTATGTGATATAATTCCGACTTAAGATTAAAATTGTTTATGTCTTCTGTAATTTACAATACTGTTCCAAATCAAATATTGCAAACATCCGGTCACAAATAAATTACAGTAAATATGGGATTTGTTGCATCCATTAATCATCCGTTCACATCAATATCGCAACAGTGGAATGTTTAGTTGTCTGACTGATACTTTAGAGTAAACATCGATCGTCTACTATACCATAAACGGTACTATATCAAACAATGTGATATCATACGCATTGGACATTCAGTGTTGAATAATGATTTCTTTTGTGTAAAATGTTCTATTTATTCAGACGGATCTTTGTTCTTTGATTTATATTTTGTAAAACATAATCTACTTTTAAATGTTATCACTTATTTAAGTTAGTTTGGGACTATATTTTTACGCAGATAAATGAAAGCTGCAACATCTCAATCAGAATGAACAAAATTATTCTATCTTTCTTATTTTAAATAATTTCCACTAAAATAAGAACTATGTGATAAGGATGATCTTAGATGGATAATGATTTAATATTAAATTATGTGTGTATGTTATGGATTTTTAATGTAGTTTGACAATTATTTTCCGTCATATCGCTACGATGTCTGCGATGTGGCAGTTTATAGTGATAGCACCGGAACATCATGCCGCAGACAAGTAGCATGATATCCGACCCAGTCACATTGTCCTGACATCAGGCCGACCAGTCCTAACACTAACCTCTTAATGCTGAGCGAGAAGCGATGCAGTTGTTAGTACCGTTTTTATAAGTTTTTGGTATGACGCGGCCTGGATTCAAACCCTCCACCTCCCGGTTAAATTTTAAACCTCGTTTAATAATGTCATGCTGTTGCTGACCATGGCCCTTCGAAATATGTAACCCGACGACACCGTAGCTTTTGTAAATGAAGAAAATCTTTCCAAACTAATTTAAAATTCTGTTTTACTTCGAGACATGGAAACTGAGTATAAGTTTCACAAAGAGAGATTTTGATTTTTGGCACAGGAAGTTTGATAAATATAGATTTGCAATCGGTGGTGATCAATTAGACAAATGAGCTGAATTTATATGGGTAGGTGTGGTTATTTTTAAAAATCGAAGTCTATTAAATACAACGTTGATGAAATGAGTTGCATATAGTTTCCAGATAAATCAAATTCTTCAATTGCAATTGCATGTTTTCGGTCATATTATATTATTTATATTGTCATATGGGTGCGACTTTTAGGGATTTGAAAGTATCAATATGAAAACTTTCGTACAATTTCTTTAAGAAACGTTCTTAAACTGAGTAAAAATAATCACACTTGCATGGCATGCCTTATTCATATTATTTAGTTATATGAAGGAAGACTATTGATAATAATTACGAGATAACGAAAGATATTATCAATGGCAAATAGGCTAAACAGTCCAGATTCTACTATCGAATACGTTTTAACGAGACCCTGGACAAAGTTAATATTTGCAAATGGATGAACAGCGTAAGGGACACTTTGATAACTGTTGGGAGACAAGACCTCTTATATTATGAATTTATTAATAATCCGAAAAGAACAAAGCGCACTATAACAAAATCTTTAAAAGACTTTATATACAGGAATGGCAGTCGTTGGTAACTTTATCATGCACAGGAAAATTTCACCATTGTTTAAAAGAAGACTTGAATATGGAAAATCACTTATTCCTGTTACTTAAGAAACAGTATTTACCGTTGACGAAGTTTAGGATCTCCTCACCTTCCCCGCTGAAACCTGTCGTTGGGAAAATGCACCACTTTATTACCAATAATCACAAAGTTCTCAAACAATCTTACCAAATATGATACTGTGATAATGAAAACAATATTATTAACTTTGTCTTATTTGTGGAACAGGTAACTTTTCATGATATACTTTTTTCTCTTTTACAACCTTTGTCCACTTCAATATTAAATTTATGTACCCATAATGATCTCGATTAACTTCTTAATATTTCTTCTTGCCCTGATTGTAAACGTTGACTAATGATGTGATCAATATTCCCTCTAAGGTGCGTAACAGTTTCAAAATTCCGCGCACAAGTTTTGGTAGCAAATACATATGTACTAAAATATTGTTTAACTTAAGATAGGGCATTGAATTATTAACCTACTTACTTATTTTTGCGTCACCAGAAGGTCAAGATCTGTGACTGTGTGTGCTCGTAGCTGAGCGTCCCCAGCAGACCAGCTTGGCGCGCCAGCCTATTGAGAGGGGATGATGATGCTGGTGATCTGCCTTGCCGCTATGCGGCTGCTCCGGCTAGCTTCCAACAGGTGACGCAGTAGCCTATAGTCCTTTGTGTCAATCAGATTATCCGTGTCGGATTCCATTTTGGAAGTTTAAACCGGTTAATACAGCATAATATTTCGTTTTTTTAAAAACATTTGTAACGGATGTCGAAACGTAAAGCTAACGAGACTATGTTAGATAGTTTTGAAAATACAAAGTGTACTTCTAAGTTTAGAACCGAATGGTTTAATGAGCTGGTAGAGACAGAACTTCCAACATCAGCAGAAAACAGACGAACGAAATTGGGTGATATCTTTATCGTGACAGCACTGACGATGTCGTTTGTCAGTTGTGTCAACAAGCTCGTGCTCTCGGCGATTTCAGTAGCGGAAAACGCTGTTGCGATTCGAAAATGGATTACTTGAAGCGCCACCTTACTCAGAAAATTCATTTGGATTCGGTGTCTAAACTACGATGCCAAAAATCCGCAGGCCTGCACAGACCTCTAAGAGAAAGCGCGGAAGATCGAGAAAAAAGAAAAGAGTTTTCTAAGCGGAAGATTGTTAACATCACTGAGTTGAAAATTTTGATCGATAACGTATTGCTAGCCATCTCTGTGAACGTGTCGATGTTATCGGTACAAGATATGCATGACCATTTGGCTTAAGTACGTTTCAATTCCGGAGAGTTGGCGCAGTTAAAATTACGCCTTAGAATTTGTGGAGTGTATCAACGAGCTTGTCCAACAAGAAATCATAAGTGATCTACGTAATGCCAGTTATCATACTCTTATCGCTGATGAACGTATTGATATTTCAGTCACCAAAATATTGATTTCGTGCACTAAATTCCATCCACTTAACGATGTTAATTATAAGACAGTGTTCGCCGCAATTTTGAAGCTGAGCGCATGTGACAGCAAATCAATTTTTGAGGCTATTAAAAACCTTTATGCAAACAAAAATCTAGACATGCAGAAGTTGGTCATGTTTACGTGTAACGGAGCGTCAGTTATGCTGGGTAAGGACAACGGTGTAGCTGCATTACTTCGCAAAGATGTTCCCTATCTGCTACAACAGAATTGTGTTGCTCATCGAGAAGACCTTGGAATTGACGACGCTTGCAAGAACATTTCAATAATTCAGGACACTGAGACATTGTTCCGAACCGTGTACACGCTGTTTAGTAGGTGAACTGTTAAAAAGCGGAATTTAAAGAGCTGGCGGCAGTTCTGGACTGTGAATCAGTTTCATTTAGACCGCTGAATGAAGTACGTTGGCTTTCTAGACATTTCAAACTGAGAGCATTTACAAGAAACATTCCAGTTTTGATTGACTACTGTAAAGAGCATTTGGAAGAACACAACAATCTAGTCTGCAAATACTGCTTCAAGAAGTTGACAAACCCACAAATTCGTGTTGCACTGATAGTTTTCGATGACGTGGTTGGTGAATTAGCCGAGCTGAACAGGTTGTTGCAGCGGAGTAACCTAACAACAATTGAAGCTTTTCAGTTCCTTAAAGCCAGAATATCTAAGATTCGCGTACAGTACTTATGAGACACCGTGCACTGGAATGACAAAGTTTGCACATTTATAGACGGCGACGAAAATATAAATATGGCTGCCATTCTAAGATTTGTTGAACGTGTGTGTTTATATATGGACAACCGTTTTCCAGGCAATGAACTAATGGAGTGGAAGTTCTTCGAAACAATTACTCTGTCAAACACAGCTGTTCTTAATAGTGGCAAAAAAGAAATTGTAGAGTTGCTTGGCAGATACCATCATTTCCTCAAAGATACAAATGAAACGTGAGAAAAACTTGTGCGTGACTTCAGATTCATAATTTCTGAAAAATTCAAGTCCGGGTTAATGAAGACATTCGACGACGTAGTTCGGTTTTCACTCAACGATGAACACTTTATCATGTTGTCTGGTTTACTGGATGTGTGTGCAACGCTCCAGGCATCAAGTGCAGACTGTGAACGCAGTTTTAGCCGTCAAGACAAAATCTCGGAACCGTCTGGAAACTGACAACTTGGACATGATGAGCCGCATAAAGTCTTATAAGAATACAAAATATCCAACATAATTTTATTTGAGGTCTGTTTGCAATTAAAAAATAAAAATTTACCTAATAAAACATTAACTCACCTGAGCTTTTGTACAAATTCCATGCGTAAATTATACCAACATAGACAAATATTAATTTAATTATTGCCTAGTTTTAAACATCTCATTAGACATGTCAATTGATATGAAATCATTAATCAATACATCAATAATGCAATACTTTTTCCATATCAATACCCATATCGATACATGATGTGACGTATGGATCAAAGAACGATATTAACCCTGTACAAGTCACTTTAATCATCAGCAGTCAAGAATAATTGTTAATCATTTGCCATATATGCCTTAAACCGAGAATTCATCTGAGAGAATCTATTGACAACTCACTCCCCATCTACAAACAAATACAAGGTGACATAGTTTGAGGGCTACACTTCTGGGGATCGTTTCACCAACACTGGCGTAACTTACGCACAAAGAATTTTCGTACACAGTAACTTACGCAAAGTAAGCATTTCTCGAACGCGTACGCAAACCCGATACATCCTAGCAACTTACGCACCTGCCGTATATTTATTCCTTTGCTATTTAGCAAGAGGAGACAATAAAGGTGTCCCAGTGAGATTAACTTCCGGCGCGATTGCGCTTTACAGACTACAAAAACATCTTCACAATTATGGCAGAAGGATACGCATGGTCGAGAAATTGGTCGGAGGGGAAACTAATTGCCTCACAGATGAAATCACCGAAAATTATCAGAAGCTTTTTGATAGTCATACCACCGGAATTTCTGAGCACACGAAAAAGGAGATTTGGGTTAAAATTATCAATTCGTAAGTATTGTTTAATTTTGTAATTTTCTTTACTATGCATTCAAAAATCCTACAGAAAACAGGCCTATTTCGATTCGTACCGCTCCCGCCCTTCTTGTCCCTCATAATACATTATGGAAGTAATAAACATTAAAATACACTTCCAAAAATGACCTTACGATTATAGGGATGTTTCAGAAGTTGTGATATATATATATATATATATATATATATATATATATATATATATATATATATATATATATATGAGAAAACGATTCTACACAGGACTGAATATCGCCAGAACACGAAGTTTTCCAGAAGCTGATATTGAAAGTGACAATGATTATTAATGACAACGTTTTGCTTCCACCTGAAAATGAACATAAAGCCTAACCATCCTAGAATCAGAGTTGACCTTGAAAAATTGAAAGATCCAAAAGTCGCAGAAGCCTTCTAAGCACTGGTAGGTAGTATATTTGCACTTTGATAACTCTGGACAGCCGAGACACCGACCTCGAGTCCTTAAAAACCACATTCAACACAGTTGCGACTAGAACAGCTATCGAGATCATTGTTAAATATTGTCGAACAAAGAAACATTGGGTCACAAGAAATGTCCTTGAACTATGCGACAAAAGAAGAGAACTGAAAAGGGAAAAGGAGATTATGAAGGTGCTATAAAATACAGAGAAATAAACAATATGATCAGGAAAAGCATGAAAATGTATTGGAATCCTGGAGAGAAAGACAATGCTGCAAACTCGAAGAAAGTCTGAGCAGAAATGACATAACAGTGGCATATCAACTGGTGAAAGATCTCACAACCCATAAACAAGGGAAAACTACCACCATCGAAGACAAATCAGGAAAATACCTCACAGAAGATCAAGAGATCCCCAGGCCATGGACAGACTGCTGCTCAGAATTGTACAGTCATAAGTCCCAAGGAGATCCAGCAGTACTAAATTGCCCTTAGGCAGAAGAAATTGATGATAACTCAATTCTTCTTGAAGAAGTAGAAATTGCATTTAGGTCGCTAAAGAAAGGAAAGCCAGCTGGCGTTGACAACATACCAGCAGAGCCCATTCAAGCAGGAGAAGAAGAGATAGTCACAGTCCTGACAACGATCTGCAAACAAGATATGGCAGACAGGAGAATGGCTCACCACATGGTCTCAATCCTTGGTCATCATAAACTCTAAGAAAGGAAACCTACAGCTATGAAAAAACTACAGAACCATCAGTCTGATGACACCCGAGCAAAGTTATGCTGAAGATAATTCTCAATAGACTAAAGCCTCAAGCAGATAAAATTCCTGCTGAAGAGCAGGCAGGCTTCCAAGCAGGAAGGAGCACCACAGAAAAAAAATCTTCAATCACAGACTCCTTTGTGAGAAACACCATCAGCATCAGCAGAATCTATGCCACGTCTTTATCACAAATGAAGGCTCCAATACAGAACTGCTTTGCAGGATTGCCCAGACAATAACAGCAATAGCAAGGTTGAGGCCAATATGGAAAGACACCAACATTGTTTTTGGTTGCCAAATAAGTCTGATGCGCTCAGTTGTCATATCCATCTTTCTGTATACATGTGAAACACGTACGCTCACATCAGATCTGCAAAAAAGGATTCAAAACTTCTAAATTAGATGCTACCGCAAGATATTGGGCATCTCATACATTGAACATTAAGAGCATTAAGAGCACCTAGTTGTTTACCGCAGCTTTAACAATTTTTCAATCATATCGCTACGATGTCTGCAGCGTGACAGTTGATAGTGATGTCTGGCACTGGAGCATCATGCCGCAGACATGTACCATGATCACCCATCTAGTCACATTATCCTGACGCCAGGCAGACCAGTCCTAACACTAACCTCTTAATGCCGAGCGCCAAGAGAGGCAGCTGTTAGTACCATTTTTATAAGTCTTTGTTATGACTCGGCCGGGGGATCGAACCCACGACCACCTGCATCAGAGGCGGACGCTCTAACCACAAGGCCACCGAAACGGTCCTGAGCACCTGGTGAGGCAGCTGTTAGTACCATTTTTATAAATCTTTGGTATGGTTCAGTCAGGGTTCAACATGCAGTCCAGCACACTAACAACTCACGCCACTGGAGCAGTCTAATATGAGACTAATTCACTGTAATTAATATCAAAATAACAGACTGCAAAGAAAAGGACAGAAAGTTGCAAGTGAAAGCATTGAACTAATAGCAATGAAAAAACCTTCAGAACTATAACACCACGCACCTTAAAGTTTATTCTCTGTCATGTATCATCACAAGTCACATGGCACTAATCTGACAATCAAACTTTATATTTGAATGGATGGTTAGTAGTATCACCATGCTCTTTCTCACAGAACAAAATTTGTACATTCATTTTATCACAAAATTCACATCTGAATTATAGATCTATACTATGTATCCTCATGTGCCTCTGAACAACCTATCACAAACATCACATTTCAATAGTACATCTCCAGTATGCATCGTCATGTGCATCTTTAAATCACTACCCTGCAAAAACAATTCATGACACTTCACATTAGCAGCAGGAGCTAGAATCCTACAACATTTTAGTAGGCTTAGATTTGAAAATAAAGCTTCCTACCAAAATGAA
Organism: Megalonaias nervosa; assembly: GCA_016617855.1. Classification (NCBI taxonomy): domain Eukaryota; kingdom Metazoa; phylum Mollusca; class Bivalvia; order Unionida; family Unionidae; genus Megalonaias; species Megalonaias nervosa. Next base: position 13,970 of record JAECUM010016080.1, read on the forward strand.
AATACAAGGTCAATAACGTCAAACCCTAGCCTCTAAATGAGTTAAAACATTTTTGTTATTTTGTCTTTGACATTTGTGTTTCCTTTTGTTATAGTGTGTTCTTGTACCCGTCAGACACTCAAATTTTGTCGTGGTCCTACCTGCTGCGGTCTCTTAAACAAAACTTCTGTCGAGACCTACACGATATAGAGACTGATGATCATGTAAATTAATTGTGATAAATCCGTGTGGGGTAGCTTGAGCTTTTGAAACGAAGTTTCTGAATGTAATAATATGAATGCCTCCTGAACACCAAGTCTGATGAATGTTTTGAAGAGTGTGTGTATCAACTCCATTAAAAACAACTAAAAGATTGCAGTTATCTCTGATCCCTTTAGGTATTTGCCTATATCGCTGAGTAACATATATAACGTCGGTGTTTTTGCGTCTACCTCTGGAAAATTTCCTTGCTGGGTATAATTATTGTGGTCCTGGGACCTGACTTGATAACCGACTTTACGAACGAGACCAACCAAGACCAAGTATCCAATACATGCGATTCATCAAGCGTGCCACGTTCATGATATAAACATCCGGATTTACAACAACGGCATATTGCAGATGTCAAGTTGATACACACGATAAAAATCTGCAAACAAATATATCTCTCACAGAATCATTAGCTAATTGATTGGTAAGATCTGCGATGAAATATAAACTAGTGCTAGTGGCTGGTAATTAATCATAGGTAACTATCATAATGGAATCGAGGATATTAGAGGGGTAAAGTATCGATTAGTAAACTTGCTGAAGCAGCAAATGTCACACGTTCTCTTGCTGCAAATTGGTCAGCTCGACAGGCAATATGGCAAATTTATCGTCCACAACCCAAACAAATTCAATATGCATATTTTGATGTCAGCGCTCCCAATGAAGTGCATCAGGTGGATATTTTGTTTATACTGCATGATACTAATAAAACACGTAAACGTCAATCACGCACATACAAATACGCGTTAACTGTCGTTGACGTTGCAGGTAGATATCAAGAAGCAGAACCACTATCAATAAAAATAGCAACTGAAGTTACATCTGCTTTTGGATTAATGTATAAACTAGGACCCTTGCGATGACCACAGCTACTACAGATTGATCTTGCCAAAGAATTTCTTGGTGCTGTAACGTCGATAATAAAAAAAAATCAAAACGTCAAAATCAGACGAGGACATACCGCAATTTATCGTGATCAGGCAATCGTTGAAAGATTTAATGGAACACATGCTGAGCGTTTATTTGGATATCAATATGTGCAGGAAATATCCCTAAATAATGTTCAGAAAGACAAAAGATCTCGTGTATGGTTTACAAGACTACCAAGTGTAATAGCTGAGTTAAATAATGAAATTACTCGTGCAATTTATATGAAACCCATCAGCGCGATCACAAGAAACATATACCAGTACAACGACGTTGTTTTTTCTCACAACAATTAGTACTAGGTGATGTGACTGTAAGATATTTATATGAACCTGGTGCACTTGAAGGTGGTAAAAAAAGAGTGACTGATCCAGTCTGGAATAGCTGAGTTAAATAATGGAAAATTACTCGTGCAATTTCTATGAAACCCATCAGCGCGATCACAAAAAAATATACCAGTACAACGACGTTGTTTTGTCTCAAAACAACCAGTACTAGGTGATGTGACTGTAAGATATTTATATGAATCGGGTGCACGTGAAGGTGGTAAAAAAGAAGTGACTGATCCAGTCTGGAGTGTAACCACACGTAAAATTTCCAGCTTGGTAAGATCTACGGGTAGAGCAGCAATCTACAGGCTAGATTCAACTACTCTTCAACGTGAATTTGTACGTGAACAATTACAAGTAATTCATGAGGAGACACAATTACTACATGCTTCACTTATGTGAAAGCAGAACACTAACTCCTCGACGTCGATAACACTCAAGACAGATCAACATCACATTTTCACGTGTGTCACCGAGATTACTATTAATTCTATCAACGGTGAATTGTTTGGGATTATTATTTGAACACTGCAACAACATTACTGTGTTACAAATCGCTAGATAAATTTTATTTGACCATCCTATCCGATCATCGACAATCCAGATATTTGTATCAGAAATAGTTAATCATTGTGAAGAGTGAATCCTTATAGCATATCCTAAAGTCCACGGAGACTTAACCATCGTTAACACTCTCTCGGCAGTACTCTCAGAAGCAACATAAATATCATTAAGAACGAGTTTTTGTTTCTCAATTATTCCAGGAATCTTCACTTCAGTATTTTGTTTGCATGTGTCTGCTGGGCGATAACACAATGGCACAGGTAGATCTTAAATGTTTTGTCTTTATGTAACAGAAATAATTGTTGCTGAAGTGTATCACGAACTATCTTCCGACTTGCAACTATCAAATCAGCAGGTCTCCATATATTCAAAAAAAATCATTCATCATGGTCTCTGGAATTACTTCACGTATTATCTCACATTGAATCTTATCTTGTTGCAGGCTGATTAATCTTTTAAACTCTTTCAGCGGTTCATCAATAGCTCTATGATCATCAGTTATCTCCTCATAATAATCTACGAATTTTTTCAACCATTCATGCGGATATGACCGAACAAAAGGTGGTGTTGACCATGATAGCCACACATGATAACAGCAGTATTTTTTTATTAATAACCAGTCAAGAAATATTTTTAATACCTCCACAGACACTGTATATATTTCATCCCAGATAATAATCTTAGGGATATATCTCTTACCCATTCGTTCAGGAGTCCATGTATCTCCTTTCCATCTAAAGCGCCGTGATAAGTATGAGATTTAACTCCTTGTTCGTTCATTTCCCTGCCTAGCCTGTGAGATGGAGTTAATACAACCATATCAAAATTCCAAAATAATTCAATCGCACTTGTTGTTTGACCAGAACCTCTGGGTACAATGAGCTAAACGGTCTTATGTCTGGCCACAGGATCATATACAGAGGGAGCCGATGAAAGTTTTGAAATCTGTTTATTTTTGTAACATATTTCCTTAGATTCCACGTCGGCAGAATCAGAATAACTCAGAATCTGTTCTTTCTTTATTCTCCATTCGCACCATGATGCATCAACGCCGATATGTAATTGTGTTAGTAATCCTACGTATTTTTTATCGATATAAAATAAATCTGTGGCGACTATAACTGCGATATCAGGAAATCTGTTTATCGTCGATAATAAATTTATCGAGACGTACGCAAGCATTGAAGATCTTAAATGAGTACGGTGAACCGCCATCAGAGTAGCTCACAATTGTTCCTAATTTAGTTCCGTCCGATAAATTAACATTACTTCGACTAATAAATGTGCTTGTCTCCGTTGTATCAGCAATTATAAAATCGAGTTTAGCTTCATATGATCGTTGACAAGATTGTACAAGATAATTAATCTTGTACAATCTTGTCAATGATCATATGATCCTCCTTGAGGGAATTAACCAATTATTTTTCTACCATGACATATTGAAAGTTTATTTTCGAGATCTAATTTCATCAGGGGAATAACTCTTTTGTTGTTCTGCGGACGATATGATATGATTGCTTCACCTACAACCAACGATATCAATCTTTTTCCATCAAGCATATATCGTAATAAAATTATAGGAGACCAGCCGCATTCGATAAAATGTTTTCCAAACCAAACAGCGACAACCGGATGAAGGTTTTTCGGTGCATATTTGAATGACTCAATGCATGCAAATCCAGTCAGGTCAAAATCTGGTAAGGGTTCATTTATCGCAACCCTGGTCATCTCGTGTGTTGGTTGTCCAAATCGCTTGAAATACTTAGAATAATCTCCGTATCCAAGAAACGTCCAGGATAACATGCAACCATATAAGTAACCAAGATAACGTCGCCTCAATCGCATTTCGTATTCCATAATCAAACGTTGGATATCTTCAAGAAATTCCAATCGTGTTGGCTTCCATGAATTTTCCTTCTGAGCAGCTTGGGCAGCAACTGACGGAACGGTAAAACGATTACTGAGTAATCGTTCGATGACATCAGTATCGTTCGTGTATTTCAACGCAAGATTTTTCATTTCGTCGTGGAGAGATTCTGTACGATAAATATTTTCATTTGGCCGTACAAACTGATCACAGTTCACAGATTCTGAACTTTGAAACAACCACGCGGATACAGGGTCACTCTTACTGATATATCTGATAAAATCAATATTATCAACGTTATAGAATTTAACAGTTCGATTTCGTGGAAATATTGTTATGTCGGACGTGTACGCGTGTGCGTTATGATCAATAATCTCTATCGAATCTCCATTTTTTATATTTCGATTCGTACAAAATCTCTCCGGTTAGTGTCTTCATCCTTATTGGAAATCTTAATTTTTTCAGGTTTTTTTTCAGTCTTTGATAGACGCTCCTGTATCTTTAACTGTTTCTGCCCACTCATTTACTTTTCACGTCTAAAACCCGTTAAACCGTATCCTCTCTTCGCGTTTGTAAAATTTTTTTTAACTCGCTCAGCAAAACAATTCAAGCGGGAAATCTTCAGCGGTAGGAGGCCATCAACGTTATGTTTATCATTCAGTGGATATATCCCATAAACAACTGCTGTTACAGGACATGCTCGTTCATAATAAGGTCTATCAATTCCAGTTAATATTCCTGGTTTTGAATTTTAATTAACGTGAGAATATTTCGAATGTTGTGTAATCGGACAGAATCAGGTTTGTCACTGATAATCTCTGTGTCGTCTGTCGCCACAATATATTTGATTCAAAAAATATATTTTCTTGCATCGTAGAGATAACTAATAATTGTCGTTGTTCACTTATCATTCATTGTAGCATCGACAACATCTTCGATGTCGCGTATAATTCTGAAAGTTGACCACACATGAGCTGCACCACCGTCGCAAATTCTTTCTTGGCTTCACCGATACGATTGATTAGAGTCTTATTCGATCCAAAATCAGAGCTAGCCTAGGTAATTTAAGTGTTATTCTGTCAAGATCGAATCTGGCTTTAGAGGGTTTAATCGCAGATAATCTCGTAAATTACTCCATATCATAATTAAGGCAAATATATATTTAAATTAAAGTTTAATTAGATATATAATGATTCAAGCAAAGAATAATTGCAAGTATCTTATGATTGGTTCTTCAATTCCTTGTAACAGGGTTTGCGTGAATGAATTATGTGGACATCACAAGCAAAGTGTTCGTCGAGGTAGTCTACGACCAAAATCTAAGACGATGTGGTGTCGGGGGTAGAGACGAAACGCAGCTGTGTGTAAAATGCAGTGGGCAAAAAAAAAAAAAATACAGAGGGCTGAAACGATGTTATGATAAAAAATAAATCCGGTAACGTCGAATCTCCTATAAAAATACACCGAAGACTATATCGCCAGATTTTCACTCCAACAATAAAATAATATTTTTATATAAATGGAGCAAAATGAATCTTTGAAGCATCCCGTCATTGAAAATTATGAGCCATCTTGTGATGGCATCATCAGAAATTGCAATTAAGAAAACAGTCGGCGTTGTTGATAATGCCGCTTATCTCAGATTTACTGTTGGAAAAGAAAGCTCTTTATCCATAACTTTATCAACGAATGTTTTCTTGGATGGTTTTGTGATTGATCACATCATCGGCAGAAAATCTGATAATTCTTTGATTAATTTACGAACTATTACACACTCAAAATTGCCAATTTGTTAAAACTGGGAAACATTCAAAGAAATTTAAACAAAAATGATATTTTAGTATCTCCCCATTGTGTTAGATGCAGACACTGACAATAAAGAATCTACTTAGAATAAATTGCAGTTGTCTGTTAAGATGAAGGGAGATAACTCCGTCAAGCAAAGCTCTATCTGGTAGAGTAATTAAGCAGTTAGACCCCTTGTAACTGCGTAATATCATATGACTGCCGTGATTATTTATTTATTTATTTTTTTTTTTTTGCTGTTTCTCATATGATGTATTTCTGGTCCCACATCACTTCGTCATTGTGAATATACGTCAGGGGCTCTGTCAGGGTATGTCCCTCTTTCTTGTGTGTTATACATTTCTTGTGTGTTATACATCCCTTAACTTTTGTCACTGACTCTCTGTCCCTAGTAATTCAGGAAAACAAGAAGTCACGCCCCTCCTGCGTGTATAAACCAGGTAAGCTATTTTTAGATTTCCAGGTAAGATAGTTCTACAGGAGTACAATAAACTTGCATGTACTTTAACTCTGGAATGACATCCTGCAAAAATGAATGTGCGATTATTTAATGCAGATATTTGATACGGTATGTTTGGAAATTGAAATAAATCCAGACTACAATTATAGTAATTATACAATAAGTGTGATTTATTCAGTATACTGATCACCTGTAGGAATTTCCCCTTAGGTAACTACGAGAAGTCACGCCCCGCTTACATGTATAATCCAGGTAAGCTATTTTTAGATTCTCAGGTAAGATTGTTGTGTATACCATAGACCTGCATGTACTTTAACTCGCGAAGACATCCGGTTGAAATGTATCCGCGATTATTAAATGCAAATATTTTATAATGTGTGTTTGGAAATTGAAATCAATCCACACTGCTGTTAATACAATTATAAAATAATTGTGATTCATTTAGTATACTGATCGCTTGTTGAAATTGTCCTTTTATCCAGCATAGCAACTTCATGATAATTTCTGAAAAATATTTCTGTAAGGATGATCTGGTGGTCCAGTGCTAGGGTGAAGGATTCTCATATCGAGGTCTGGCGTTCCAAGCCCGTGACTAACAATGTTGTCGACGGAGAGCGATAATTTCGCATTTTTCACTAATAAGTTGCTCCAGCCCCAAGGGAATTTCATGTACATCTCCACACAATTTCGTTTCGCATTTAGGGATTTACCAGGGGGTATATCTGTACACAAATTAGAAAATTAGAGCCTCCAAAAATAAACAGTAGGGTAATGTGAGCTCTTGACCTCATTGAAATGTACCCCCCACAAAGACATTCAGACAGAATGTCAGCCAGAAAGAGAAAAGCCTCACGAAGGGTGCCCATCGGCCATAAGAAAGGCCTCATAAAAGGACCCCATGGAACGGCAAATACTGGCAAATGAAGGGACCCTGTGGAATGGCAATCAATCATCAATGCTACTGTTTTTTATTTTGATTCTGATTGAGATTTAATTTTATATTTTTATTTTTATTCTGATTCTGATTTTTTTACTTATATATTCTTATTCAGATTCAGGTTTATTTTCATTTTTATTTTTATTCTCATTAAGATTAAGATTTATTTTTATTTTTAATTTTATTTTGATTCAGATTTGTTTTAATTTTAAACAAATATTTATTATATAAATGATTCCAAAAATATTTAAGCAATTATTTCTGAGATCAAAAAGTTAAATGATGAGGATATAGAATTATCTGAACAATTGGATCTTGAAAAAATCACAAATGATTTTGAAGCGCTACAGGAACGGAAATGTGATGGGAGATATACACTAGCAGCTGAATATATTTTCATTAAATTACTCCAACAAAACAATGTATGCTTTATGTAGTTTATGACGAGGATATTCGAAAATTTGTTTCACTCGCACACGCGATTGAGAAAATTAGATCAGAATTATCACGCGACTACGAAACGAAAATGATTGGGAGTTCACGTGTGAGATAGCTAAATAAAAGTATGTACACTCGATGACAAACTCACTGACGAAAGTCAATTGGGATTATGAAATTAAAAGTTGTATTTATTCTGATTCAGATTCCAATATTTATTCTGATTCTGATTCATTCTTGAGAAAAGCCATTCAAATGTGAAGTTTGTGATAACATATTTGCACGCATTGGTGACTTGAATACACACATGACGGGACATACTGGAGACAAACCATTCCAATGTGAAATCTGTAATGAAATGTTTAGGCTAAGGTGTATATAAGATATATCCCTGTTGTGTCTGCGTAGATTTTTCAAGATCTACTTGATAACTTCCATCAATAGCATCACACAATAAATTGACTGCGATCGTTGATATGATCTCGAAAACTCCTGCTGATATATGACGACCTACACCGTATGGATCAGTGTTATATTTCAGAATACTAGCCAGAGGGTTATTTTTCTCAATGCAGCAATAATCTGTGGATAGTATTCATCGATGATGTCGATGGTGGTTTTCGTTATCTAGTCGGCGTTAAATTCTGGTATTATGAATTTTGGTAATTGTTCTTCCGTTATTTTTAGGTGTTCAAGAAACAAGTAAGATTTTTTGTAGGGGTAGATGGGAATATTATATTCTGCATCTTTGGTAATTACTGTTTCAACGATGATCTTGTTGAAAATTCGAGGTCTGATATAACCTGGTTTAGATGTATCATGTCAATGATCTGTTGCTTTATATCATCGTTGTAATATTGTGTGATACTGGAAAATAAATCTCGCAGTTTCCTGCTTACTTCTTTATGTTCGGACTTAATGACGTAGGAAAATAAGTTATAAATCTCATCGATGAAGATCAGTTTTTTCATCGTCAGGAATAAATAAAAGATAATTAAATTTAATAAGCTTTGTACCATCAGACCCGATGAAAGTGGGTATTATACTCGTCCTTCCCTGAATCCATGGTTAATTGTTTTCGATATTCTGGATACTTTAAAAATATATTTTGTCCGTGACGAAGTCGGATCGTTTCGGTTCTGATGACAGCATCGCTGACGCTTCATGCGCTACCTCTGGCCCTCCTAATACTGGTCTGATCGATGATTGATATATATCTACAGCGTAGTTAGATATCAATATTTCTATAGCCGCTGATAATGTTGGTTCATGGACCGTAATCTCGATTTTAGATTCTTTTCCTGTGATAGATTTAATCCTGCGTTGGAATTCACTATTGATCTGTTGTATTTGATAACTACCCATAGGAATACCAACAACTTGATAATCTGCAGTTCCATCGGGTTGATTTTTATAAGAAAACACTAGTGAGTTATTTGCGGGCAATCCACCGCTTGACTTTGATCTAGTATTTGGCCAGCTGTAATATACTCGCAATTGTGCTAACGCTATTTCTGTGGTTGGAATTGCCGTTAGAAAGATAAAATTCGAATTCAGATTAGTTGAGCTCGTTGATATCATCGTGGTTATTGGTGTTGTTTTATTAGCGACGATTTGTTATAGTAACTGCAACAATCTTTGATCGTTTTATGACATTATTATTATTTACTTCCTCGTTTAAATTAAGGTGACTGAATTTAACTCTGTCTTTGTCGGAGGCAAGGGGTTTTGGTTCACAGTTGCTTCATGGCAAACCTTAATCATTTCTGCAAATTCCTGATTTGATATTATTCCATCATTGAGCCCTGATGATATCAACGATGATAATTTTCGTATAAGTGTGTTGCTGATGATAGCAACATTGTATATTCGTGTAATTTATCAGCCGCACACATAGATATTATTTTTCGATGATATTAAGAATACCAACAACATCTGTTACAACTACGACACTAATTCCTCTGACTAGTGCTTTTATGTATGATGCTGATAATGATCCAATTATAATTGCTGTTTCAGCGACTATGGCAAACACCGAGTACGCAATTATGTTAATAACAACGATTCGTCTGAGGTATTTTTTAGTTTTACTGTATACTCATCAATGACATTTTTCAGATGGGTCTGTAAGCACACTTGTTTATATCTGAAACGTTGCGCTGCAACAAAGTCAATCGATTGGTTCATTATATAATTTAAGCAGGTGGTAGTTTAGCGACTAATTCAAGACACCGTTAGTAAATCAAACCTAAGTCTCGTTTTTCGGGTGTCACTGTAAATATTTCCTATTCGTTTTCATCTACGACTATTAATATAACACATGCAGCGTAGAGTGAGAACACCGTTGATTATCGTTGTATATTGTAGATGATGCAGTACCGAATACTGAGAGCCTGAATATTCTGGTAACCTCAGCGCGATATATAATGAATTGATTCATTGTTGACCATAATGCTCATCCAGACGCTGCTGTATATACTACACTGTCGGTAATCTTTTTGATTTCTGAGAGTTTAATGTCGACGACTGCTGGACTTCCAAAAATTTCATTGATATTTTTATGTATGTCAGAGAGTTTAATGTCGACGGCTGCTGGATATCCAAATATTTCATTAATATTTGTATTTATGTCAGAGAGTTTAATGTCGATAACCTCTGGATTTCAAAATGAATCACTAATGGATCTATTTTTGTTTCTACAAAAATTTAAAAAAGTGGTTACGTTAGCAGTATAATCAGATATAAATGTGATCATTCCATCATTGCTTGTCATCAGCGATGTCATTATCAGAATGTTGCTATCATTGACATATTTTTTGTTGCAACGTCATCATTTGATTCTGGTTCTCTAAGACCAGTAATTTTATTATTGAAAATGTTCAGAGAACCAGTCATTGAATCACCGGTGGATAATAAACGATCATTGATCTCAGTTCTAATCGTGTTGTTGTTGCTGTCTACGTACCTTTTTGTTGCCACATCATCGTCTGATTTTGATTCTCTCACATTGATAATTGTATTTCTGCTTATATTGAGATCGTCATGCATAACATCTCCAGTTCTCATGATTCTTCCAGCGATCTCTCCCATGAGTGTGAGAACTGATTCTTTCGAATATTTAATTTTACCGTTCTAAGTAAATACCGCTAAGTTATCTTCGGTTGCATCTGGAACTCGCAGAATATCTGTCAACGGGATATTTCTCGTCTTTAATCGTCCTTGCTTATCCTGAAAAACAACGACTTCATTTTCGTCCACATCTACGAGACGGAAAAGATTAGCTATCTCGTTCTTGATATGATCAAGTATTGCGTATTTGGATAATTCACCTTGAGGTTTGAGACTTCGAGAAGATCTTCCGAAACTATCTACCACTGTATATTCACTAAGACCCGTTTAACACGACGGTGAATGTCTATATCGTCTGGTGTACCATCGTGCAAGACTTTATGAGGCGGTGTTGTTGATGATGACACAGAGTCGAGTAGAGCAATTACTACGCGGCCAGATATTGGCGGATCAGCTATTGTCTGTGTTGGTAATTTTGAATACCATACCGAAGTGTTTTAAAATCAGCTGACATATTTCAAAATTCCTTCGGTGGTGCTAGTCCACACGAATCAAAATAAATAATTCCACGTGGATCAATCACGTATGCAACCCACTCAGTTCCTGGACCAGAACTTCTATCGAGATTAATAATATCGGCTTCAAAACGGTTTGGTTGTTTTGGTAATTGATCACCTCTGAAGTTTTTTTTATATTTAATAGTTTAGCAGCATCATGTAAATCAAAATTGGACACGGGAAGTGTCAGCGATGTGTCCCGGGCCGTCTTAGATCTTTCCCGGTGGACTGACCGTACCATAAATGAGGAGTACCCTTTTTGGGAAGTTTATAGTTCTCGTCCTGTTGCTTTCTTTAATGCCATCCCAGCGACGGTTCCAACAGCACCATGTGCAGCTGCATTTGCAACAGCCGGAGATTCAGCGGCTATCAGTGCTGGTATAGCTGCGAGAAGTAGGAATATACCACCCATCTTGACTGCGTCTTTAATGGCACCGGCAGAAAGATCTAGTCGTACGCCGGTCTTTGATCGTTTGGAGTCATTGGAATGCTTGAGTTGACGTTTAGTCAGTGATACTTTATTTGGACCTCCTGCTATCTGTTCTGATTTCAGTAATATTTTCATTCCCGAATTCTCTTTTCATACTGATTGTAGCTTTTAAATCTGACCAGAAGTCAGACTGACACTAACATGATGATATCACATTAAATCATGATCGATTTAATTACATTTTTTCTACTGGGGCATTAGTGACTCTCTTTCGTCCTCCAAAACCTTCAGGTAACATTATTTTGTCTGAAAGCATAACAGCGATTGCTCTGTAATTAGCAATAGCTGTTCCACTTGCCACACGAGTTCGAAAGTGTATATCAGCGACAGATTGCTTAACTAAATCCAATTGTTCCAAAGAAAAATAATAAATCGGATACAGTGTTGTAGAATCCCGCTGAGGTATTTTCAAGCCGGAATCAACATTTTGATCACGCCCCATGAATGTCATAAAACAATGGTATGCACGTGCAACATGCTTATTTTCAAAATTCAATAATATATCCTCAGCTGGTTCCTGATGTCCATTTATTCTCAGTGAAACTTCAGTAACACCAAATTTGTCAAATATCAATTTACTACGCGTTGGTGAGTTTACTCGTGCAGCATCTTGGAAAGCAATGAATACATGTCGCGGTGCAGAAACACCTTGCTGTGATGCTATCTGCCATGTGAATAAACCTTTAATGTCACTTTGAACGCTATCTCTGGTCATCGTCAACCACGACAATGTTGATTTGCCGCCGATGTCCATAAATGAAAGTAAGCGTTGTTCTTCGGTTAGTGATGGAGTCATTGTTGGCATCCACAAAGAAAGTTTTGTCAGTATTAATTTTCCATGAAGTGCTATGAAATTTATATTAGTATACCATGTATGTCTTTTTACTTAATTAAATTGATTTGCAAAAGATTTTAGTGTTAAGTTCTAATACACTGTTGTCTTACATTTCTGCGCACTTAAGGTTTCCGTTTCCAATACCGAAGCCAAGCGCGTACCGAATTTGACACTGAAGAAAACAAAATACTGCAATGCTTACCAATTGAAAAGAGGCAAAAATATTCTGTTCTAAATAGTATTAATTTTTGACACACGGGATACCACCCCGTTGCTTTCATGACTTGCGATATGTCGGTCTATTCTGTGCACAGCTTTGAAAAGATGTAATGTTTATCCATCGGGCAATGGAAATGAAATACATTACTTTGGACTGTTTCTGCCAGCATTTCAGTCGAGTAATTAGGTCAGGTTCATAGTTAGTTTTACAAAATCCAACTTAACAATGCCAACAAATGGCAAGAGATATTAAGTAAACTAATTCGATCTTGAAAAAAAATTAGAAAAGATCAACATTTTATAAAAAAAATAAGCTATTATGTGGAAAAGAAACAAAAATCAATAGGATTTAATGTGTTTACAACGTCTTGTTTATGGGTAAAAATTACTAACAAATTTAGAAACAGACCATACGCCGAAGAATTTCTTGAGAATCCCGTTAGTATTATAGTGGGGCGATATAGCGACAATGGGAAAATACATTACAGACCCCCCCCCCACTGCGGCACTATGGCGACAAGATTTATACCGACAAATGGCATACCCTGGGGTAATATAGCGACAATGGAAATTTTGTATAGGGACAACAGGAATATAACAGGTAGGGTGACGTCACGGTACTGGACACCTGCAACAATGTGGCAAGTACCGTGACGTCATCCCACCTGTTCCATTCCTATACAAAGTTTAATGCATTCGCGTTCGATTCTGTGGCATCCAGTCAGGATGTCCCATAGCTCTCAACTTTTCCTGTACCTTCAACCAGTTGTTGTTCAATCTTTCAAAATCTTCTTTTCTCTTTATGTTTTCCTTCTCCTTTCTCTCTTTTGTCTATGTGTCTTTGATTTTCTTTACCTCTTCTTCCATCACGTTTTTCATCTTGTCTTCGGCTTTCCTTAATTGTTAAAAGCCCCACTGGACAAAAGACCACTCTGTCTAATTAAATATATCTTGCAAGAAGCTCCTCACTTGGATGGCAAGATCAAGGGCTTCCTTCAATGTGCCTATTCTTACATACTTAGGCTGGATGAAGCCTCTTAATTTCTACACCTCCTCCTCTATCATGCCTTGCAACAGATCCCTGGCTACTTTGAGGCTAGTGACTTTACTGACCAAAAAGTCTTTCGTAACTGGAAACCTCCATTCCTTTTCAAGCCTTTCCACTACATAGGTTCCATCCACTATCCAGAACCAACTATATCTTAATTCATTAAATACATTCATTTTTTAAGGTGTTGACTAGTGAACGCGGATAGCCAGACTGACAAGCGCTCTGCTTTACATCCGTGGAGCACGGACGTGAAGGAAAACATCCCTTACACTCACTTCACACAAACGAATGCGAATGCATAAAACATACCATGCCTAATATATACACTTACGAACGCGAATGCATAAAACACACCACATATACTATCCACACAAACGGGAAGAGAAGACAAACACACACACACACCATAACTAATATCCACACAAACGGACGCGAATGCATAAAATACACACACTGTACTATCCACACAAACGGGAGGAGACGAAAAACACACCATAACTACTATCCACACCAACGAAGGTGGATGCATAAAACACACCATACTTACTATCCACACAAACCAACGCGAATGCATAAAACGCACTATACTTATTAGCCACACCAACGAACGCAAATGCATAAAACAAAAACCATACTTACTATTCACGCAAACGGACGCGAATGCATAAAACACATCATAATTATTATCCACACAAACGTACGCGAATGAATGAAACACACACTATACTATCCACAAAAACTGAAAGAGAAGAACACACACTATACTATCCACACCAACGAACGCGAATGCATAAAATACATCATACCTACTATTGACACAAACGAATGCGAACGCAAAACACACACACACGCACACACACACACACACACACACACACACACACACACACACACACACACACACACACACATGTAAAGGAGTGAGTGTTTAACGTCACACTACTCTACATTCACACAAATTGGCAACTTAAATAGTCTCTCTTTTCTAGAGATCTGGTTAGCCATGAGAAAGGCTGTTTTTCCAACTTCAGATGCATCTGGCTAATGATTATACCTCTCAGGTCGGGTACCACGCACGCATCTTCTACTCCAATCTTGCTCCAAATTCAGTGTTGTTCTTGGGAGTGCAGAGGGAGGTTGAGTGGCTTTACTATCCCACTCCTCTGTTTGTGGGATAGTGAACACTTGTTGTTCCCTCTGTCTTCTTCTTCTTCTATGCCACACACAGGGATGAGGTCACTGCGGCTCCCACTCTTGTCGTTGTCTCTCCAACTCCTCCATTGCCTCCTCCTCCCAGTTTTCTGTCTGGGGGACTGCGACTCTTGGTACTGGTGGCACTGGTGGCAGAGGTTGTGCCAGTCTTTGTTGTGGAAGTGGTGGCTGTTGAGGCGTTGGTGTCCTCACCTCTGGTTTGACCTCACACACAGGTTTTAGCATGAGGTGAGGCAGGATCCCTCGCTTCTTTTCCTTCTCCTCTTCTTTCTTTTTCTTCTCTTCCTCCTCCTCTATCCTGGATTCTTCTGCAATAGCCTCCATGGCCATTTCGTCCAGGATGCGTCTGGCATACTCCAGGTGCATCTGAAGATCTAAACGTTTTGTGATTCCGCTACTTATGTTCAATGTTGACGAGTCAACGCTGGTAGTCAGACTGACGATTGCGCCACTTTTTATACTTGAAGCACGGACGTAAAGGTAAACATCCCCTGACTGAGAAGGATTAAATTCGCCTATGCTAACTAAGAGCTTTTGCGACTCGTTAATGCTCAGTTGTTGAGCTTTTTAATTGGTCGCTGTTTCAGGAATGATGCCGCAAAAGCATCGCTTTTATGTACGATAGTCGTACTTTTTAATTGTATTAAATTGTATTGTATTAAAACATCCCCTGACACCAAAGCTTACCATCACATCAAACGCGCGGACGTAAAAGAAACACTCACGTTGAGATTTTTACTTACAAACACAGACATATACTATCGGACAAGAAAGAGAAACGAAGTCTGGATTTTTTTTACTGACAAAAGAAACGAAGTGCTTATAGACACACTTCTATTTTACTAAAAACATAAACACACATATTTTTGTTTTGGCAATTGAATTAATATGTCTTTTCGAGAGTATTAGGGTAGCCTTGAAAAGGGCTGTTTTGTTGACGGGAAGTGATGGCAATCATTCTTTACTGTCTAAGACTGCGTCCCCGTCTGGCGGCAGGCTTTCCTACACGATACGGCCTGCTTCTGCGGTAAGAGAATTAGAACTCCTTGGTGTCTACTCGACAGTCGACAAAACCTCTGTCTGGTTCCTACTGCAGTTGGTGCTGTTGCTGTTGTTGCTGTTCTCTCTGATTCTGAAGTCTGTACTTCTCTGTCCATTCTTCTTGTTCTTTCTTGATTTCCTCTCTGAAGACCTCTTCTACCAGGTCTTGGGCTACTGATAACATCCTGACATTCTATCTCTTCAGTTTTAGCCTGACACGATGTAAATTCACGTAAGCTTCGTTCAGCTTGGCTGGTCTGGAAAGCATGTTCATAGGTAGATGAGTGAACCATGGATGGCCAGACTGACTTGACTTGACTTTGAAATTAAGGTCGTGTGCACCCATTGGGTATGTGCGACCATTTAATGTCCGCATGGTGGACTACTAAATGATCCTGGGGGAAGGAAAACGTGCCACATCCCCCAGGCTTTAATGCCCTCAAAGAGGGCTTCTAAATGGGCCCAAAATGTTTCTTAATTTCAGCTTGTGACGACTGTGTAATGTTGCAGCCATTTCACCAGCTAGGGCTATTGCTTGAGAGGGAATGGACCCAGCACACACTCAAGCATGGTCAGTTTTACTGTGTTACCACCAGGTGTCACCCAAGCGTTAAGAGATGTCCGTTGCCATTGGTTGGCAGCAATGACGTCTCATTCGGGCACCTGGTGTGTGGACGGGTGGAAATCGTTCCACATTCCGTCCATGTACGGGGTCCGAGTCTGGAAAAGGCGGGAAAGGTCTCGGCAAACTGGCGCCGAGGTTATGGATGTCGTACCAGCCCTGAGACGCTAGACCGTACTTATTTCAAATTCAGTCCAATTGTGCTAATGGACAGCCCTATACCAACAATGTGTTAGCCACCTCTGCAATTAGCCAACTTTATTAAGTTTGTAAATTTTCCTAACACCTACTAATCAGATTTTACTAGTACGTAGTGTACATTCATATAATTCCCTATCAGTTTATAAGTACAAATATGTCTAAGCGACACAGATTAGTTGAGTCAATATTAGTTGTGCGGTTGGAATTTAGACGGGAGGTCCAAAGGATCAAGTCAGAATCGTAGATTGTTATAATTGGGATTCCTAGCCAAAATGTAGTCCCATTAAATAAGAGGGAAATTTGGTAGCCCTAAAAAGGGCCTTTAACGTCCTCCCAGATTTCTTCGGCCGTGCTAGTTTCTCGATACCGCCGTCCCGGGAATGACTCGCATCCATGTAAGGTGGTGAAATACTCGGCGGCATCCATGAGTGAGGACATCGGGTGACTGGTGTATGAGTCATAGTAGTATCTGCGTAGGAGGTGTTTGGCGTATGACCATTGTTTTGGGGTCTGTTTCCTAGTCCTTAGCTATCTCCAGGCCAAATATGAGACTGCGTTTATGAAGTTACCGGTTTTCTTTAAGTCCACTTCGGCCTCTTTTAGCCCCAGGTTATAAACTCTAGCGGTGTCTTCGTTTATTTCCGTCTCCAATTCACCTTCTGTTTCCTCTTCTGTACTGTCCTCTTTGTTTTCATCCTCCTGGACAGGTGATGGTTTTCTGCTGGGCGGCGATTTTCATCAGTCTCTTTTGTTGATTCTTGTTGAATAAGAGTGAAGTGTTGGGGTGGGGGAGGTGGAGTAGATTGTCTAACCTCAGTTGTCTGCACTTGTGAAGGTAGAGTAGGTGAGTCCGGAAGATTGGGTTCTATTGGGTCCGAATGTGACGGCCTGCGGGGATAATTCTTGTGGGGTGGTCTTCACCGGTCTTTTCTCCGACCACCATTGTATCCCTTGCGACAATTCCATTGTTCTCTATTTCTGTAGTTGCTTGTTCCCAGATGAGTAGCAAGGTCGTGCGCTTCTCTTGCTTACGTAAGCTCCATCCAGAGGCTATACTGAGTCACAAGCCCATAACTGGAATAAGTTCCATGGCTAGCGTCTCTTCGTAGGTACGAGTTGCTCCATCTGTGTTCGCTGCACACTGATGGCCAGACTGGAGACTGCCCTGCTTTATATGGTTCAAACGCGAACGCGATAGAAAACATCCCTACAAGGGTTTTTGTTGAGTCGAAACGTCATGATACCAATGTCATGGTGAGGGATAGAGGGAAAGTCAAAGAGCATATATTCACAGTCTTTTTTGAAAACAAACGACAAATACATTTTTCAAAACACAACAATTTTACTCAATAAACAATTAACCATTAACAATTAACAATAACATCAAACAGACTATTTTTTACAAGGTTGACAACGTTGTGAAATCATGAGATTTCCACTGATGGAAGTCATAAGGCCATTGATGTACACTACGTTTCCTAGCTAAAGACAAAAGATAGCCATAATGGTCACAAAACCATCGATCTACTTTCTCAGCTTTTCTAGAAGAGTTACGATCAAAATAAGTCACTAAATGTTCTAAAGAATATCCGAGACTGCCTTGATGAAGAAAATACACATGATATTGTCCACACACCATGGAATCTGTGCCTTGTAATTTCACATTATTGTATTGTGTCGTCTGGGCATTTCTTCTCATAAAGTCAATGATGTCGTCTTCCAAAGGTGGTAATCCATACGAATCAAAATATTCCAAACAACCCTCCTGAGGGAAGTAGACGGCAACCCAGTGAGATCCTGGGAGATGACTGTCGTCTGTGTTGATGACATAAGCTTGATGGTCTTGAAGTTTGCGATGAGGTAGTTCATCTTTAGCGCACACGACAGGATTCCAATAAGGAGTATACGAACTGTTCTTCAAAAGGTAATACAGTTCCCATGTATCCATTTTTTTCCACAGGTAATGATAAGTCATCAATTCAATTCTGACTTTTTGTTTGAAAATCTCTGACAAGTAACCATTTCTTTGCTTCGTCTCTGTACTTTGGGATAAAAGAGATTCCATGCGAAAGATCTCCAGAGTAGTCAATGGAGGGTAGGAATGATCACGCAAGCCTTTATACCACTCATCCGACACCACTTCTTCCGAGATCAGACTCCCAGCGTCATCCAGATACTCGTCCAATGTTTCTTCTTGACTCATCATCAGACATTCATCGTGTTGAGTTTGACTGGGACATCCACAGCAATCTTTCTAGCTCAATTCCGTAATTTTATCCGCCAGGTCTTTGGCAAAACAGGACACTAAATGTTGTTCTTGTTCTGGCCATCTGGACGTGACCACTACTTCGTCTTCGTCTTTCTCTTGTGGTTCTGTTTTCAAGCTATCCTCCCATTCCATTTCCAAAGATTCTCTACCGTTTAATGAGGGATAAGTGTCTTACATATTTTCCTATAGTCTAGAATGACTTCTCTCAAACTGTTGATTTCTATGGTATTATCGAATTCGGCATACAAGATGACGTTGACAGTCTCGGTGAGAGCTTCTGCAAACTGAAGTTCCACACGCAGTTGACCGGATTTTATAGGGTGGAAATGTCTCTCGTCGCTGCCTTGGTCTGGAGTAAAATCAAAGGCCCACAAAGTGTAACCTCCTACATAATCTTCGTACGAAATACCTTGACTGGTGTTGGTTCCTAACTGTCCGGTAGCTTCGTACAGGGACAAGTACGATCTCAAGTAATTCTACTGGGCAAAGTTAGGTTCGAAGGATCTGATACACAAGGTCTTGCCATCGCGACTGACTTCGACCTTGGACACTCTGTAATGCTTAAACTGGAAAGGATTTTGATCGTGAGCTCCGTTGAGGGCTGCTGACGATGTCAACAATTAAACGTTTGGGTAACTCTCCTTGGAACAGATGATCTTCGATCTTGGATCGGAGTTCAGCAGCAATGATGAACGTTTTCTACGCGTCGTATCGGATACTTGGTGGTCGTTCTTCTCAATGTGTGACTGATGTCGTTTCCCGCTTTATGTAACACTTCTACGCGACGCAAGTAAAGTCTGGCTTCCTGGATGTTGGTTTTGTACTCGTTGGGATGAGCCATCAAATGGAAAGCGACACTGCCGCGACTGAGTCTCATGCGAATATCCACTCCGTTGAGTAAATACTTGTCTTGCAACCACATGTCCAAATGCAAACGATCCACAGTTCTAAACTACGACCTTGCAGGATTTTCTTTCGACGGACGTTAAAGTCCACATTGTGAGGATTGTATCTGCTGTCAGGACTGTGTCGTTAAACGTGTCCTCACCTGCTATGTCAGGTTTCCATACCACGCAAGCATCCAGATGAGTGTTCTTGGCCTCTTTTCCGTATGTCAAGAGATTTTCTAGGTACGCTCGGTAAGGGTAAGTATCCATGCTACTGCTGACCAGTTTGTTATTCAAGTACAAATCCACTTCGCTGAACAAGGAATGCATGAAATTGTTGACGGGAGCTACTCTGGCATCGGCTCCCGGATTTGTGTTGTCCGTTTGGATCACTTTCAGTTTCAGGTACAAGTAACTGCTATTCAGATCGATGTAATCTTCGGGCTGTCCCTTGATTCCAAATTCAAAGGGAGTTGAATCCGTCAAAGAGGAGACGGAATGAAATTCGACCCATTGGGATTCTTGCATCGTCATGATGTTGGGTGGCATTGCAAACAGATCCAGTTCCGACTTGGAACAAGAGCAAGACTCTCGGTGCATCATTTCTTCTTTTTTAATAATCAAAAACGTCTAACTCTCGGACGGTTTTTCTTTTCGTAGTCTTTCTAGCTCTAGGGGTGCGAAGTCCTCTCAAGGGGTGTTTTCGTCGTCTTTTTCTGCCTTCTCCTTGCTGTGGCGTCAGGGAAGCAGGAATGCCTGACTCGGCAGTGCCCAGGATATTTATAGGAGTTTGTCCTCGGTCCAAAATGTCTTTGCCCGTTTGAAGCAAGACATTTTGCCTGCACTCTAGAAAACTTCTTTAAGATTTTGTTTGTCAATGATGTCATTTTGGAGAAATTATTTACCTTGCGTCAACGCGGCATCTTTTAAGGCGTGCAATCTCCGTGTCACCATCGGTTTCAAAACGGGATCCACCGAACGAAAGTCTGATTTTAACATGTCACCTAAACCATGTCCTCGCTGTCGAGCGACTCCATGGTGCACAGGATACATGACTAACAAAGGGTTAGAGTAATCGTTTTCGAAAATGGAGTTTCACTGTGACTTTCCCTTTGGTGAATGGAATATTGTGTCCCAGATCTCCTTTTATAGTAATGTTGACAGTGTCGAAATACGACTTACTGACGGACAAATAGTGAGGATGTACAAATTCGCGGTGAACGTGATAGGTGTTTCCACCTTCCTCGTCAGCAGCCGTGGCAGAATCCACTTTGAAAGGAATGGCACACAGTAACGGTACGGAGGTGTGTTCTGCCACGTTGTACTCCGCCACATCGGAGTACACTAAGATCAAATTCAGTCCTTGGTTCATTTCTACATGAGATCTAAATTATTTCGCAAAATCCAAGTTACTGGTCACGGCTGGTATTTCGTTTCTAATCTTGATCAACTTGGGATCTCCACCTAAAATGTCATACAATTCAGGACAAAATGTAATGGCCAATACTTTGTCAACTGAAAATTTGATTAGTAGGCGATGAGCTATTTTGTGGTATTCGATCGTGACACTTTTTCTGGTTTTCTCCAAGGCTTTACCAAACATGCCATTGAACCTGTCAGCAATGGTGTTCACCAAATGTTGACCACTAAAATAATAGCCTGGGGGGATTTTCAACCGATAAGTGGTTCGTTTAGTTTTGTGGTCTTGTGTTTTCATAGAGTCACCTACACTGGCGCGTTCATACAAGTGTTGTTGCACTTGCTCGTCATGACCTTCTACCGTAAAAGTGTTTTGATTTTCGACGATGTTTTTGAATTGTATAGGGTGAATCATTTCCACTAATGACACTTCCCAATGGGCTTCGTGATCCAATTGGATGGCCAGTGGTAATTTGGCTGTGTAACGATATAAGGTGTTATTGGGAAACACCTCCATGGAACTGTCACTGGGTAACGTTAAGTAAAATTGGTTGTTCATAATTTCAGAGTTCTAGTGTCCGAGGAGTCGCTGAAAGTCAGAGGAGTTTCTAAATGAGGATGGTTAGGGTGACTGTTGGAAGGGGGACTGACGTTGGACGCAAGACTCCCGTTGTTGTTCCCGTTAGAGGAATATTTCAGAGACGGATTGGGAAGAAGGTAACCGATGCAACTGCTGAGTAAAACGGTCCACAATTGTTTCTCTCCTTCTTGCAAACTCAAATTGGAAATAGCAGCACTGATGACACAATACACCACAAAGATTTGGCCGAAAAAGACGACTTGTGTTTTAGGCACACGTTCTTCACACAACACCCACAAGGGTTGCTTTTGTAGATCCTGCAGAGAAGAATTGGTGGAAGGAGTGGTTACTTCCCCGTTCATGTCTTTCAATTTATAGACAGGAGGATGACGGCCACGCACACGTTCAGTGACACGAAACAATTAGGTGGTCCAGTTAGGTAATTAACCTTTGTCGAAAGTACGTTTGGTTTTGCCAATGCGCACCCAATCTCCTGCTGCCAACACATCACCTTTCTTGGGGACCGTCACTGTCGGTGACGTTCCAAACAGGCGCTCGAGGACGGTCACTTCGTTGTCGGGAGTCACTTCATGGGGGGGGGGGAGGCACGTCCGATCCTGCGATGGTAAGATTGGTTGTACGATTGGACTAGGTGTGGCAAGACGTCGATGTGCTTGAGATTGTGTTGATGCGTAAATTATTTCCACATGCTTTCTTTCAAGATGCGTGAAAACATGAATGTCACGTTTCTTCAATTCTTTTTGGAAAGCTTGGTTCAGATATTAGGTGCCTTTCTAGGTTTGCCATCGATGAGGGTGACGTCCGCTTTGTTTCAACACCAGTTTGAGGGCTCGCACTAACTCACTGCTCGATTTGGAAGTCAATGGCACGACCAATGCAAATTTGGAAAAGACGTCGATGACACAAAACAAATATTTTAACCACGATTGTAAGTGGCCTAGTGAGAGACATCTATGCCCTCCACTATGGGTGCGACTTATGAAAATTTTCGTCGAATGGGTTTATGTAAGGTGTACGTGGCTTGTCTTGTAACCAGCGTTGCACTTGAGGCAAACGGACACTTTTCAGTCGAGTTTTGGCAGCACGATACAATTTCTGAACTCCTCCGTAACTTGCAGGATGGGATGGATCATAATAAATGCTGGCTAACACCTCCATTTTTTAATAAGCGATCCACTCATCGCTGATGGTACTCTGAAGTGGTTTAGAAACGGCTTTACGTGTCCGATGTGCCACAGGAGTAGAAGTCGAAGACAGTTTTGTTGGCAGTGACCGTGGTAGTGGTGGTAATGGAATGGCTTTGGTCTTCTTATTTTTTACTTCTGGTTTCCCTTCTTTCTTTTCCACTTCTGTCGAAGGTGGATTGGACATCATCTTTTTAACCCAAACTTTAAGATCTTCTCGTTGTGGTGTAGGGGAAAGGTTCAACAAGGACGTTGGAATTTTACTAGGGATGGGAGCTGCTGAAGGTGTTTGAAAGACTTCTCTTGCCTCTTCTTCCTCAGACATCCGTGGGGCTGCATCTGTCTTGACTCCTGTGGGTAGTGGTGGTGAACTTTTGATTAGGGTCTTAAAAACTTTCAGAGTGGGTAGAGCTGTTTCGTCTAAAACTTTCTGGTGAAAGAGTTGCAGTCGTTGCAACAATTGGCCGTACCGTTGCGATTTTTCCATTTCTGACAAATGGCTGCTATCCATCAATGATTGCAATTCGCGTTGTAACTGGGACATTTCGGTCAAATGAGGATTGGGAGGTAAGTGTGGGGTCCGTTGTTCTTTCCAACGATGGTATTCCATCCATCGTTTGTAAGTGTTCGTCCTTCCATTGGACATCATGGATCACGGCTGAGATCTTTTGACACCAGAGGTCCCTTTTAACATCTTGACCATTTTACATTGGAGCTATAGAGAGTAAAACTCTTCCCAACATACCCAACATAGGGTTTGCTATTACATTGGTAAGAAGTCCGCGTTGCACCAGCATCTTTTTCTTTTGACGAATGGGTATTTTCTTTTGGACCATTAGGCGAAAAACGTGTCGATATTTGGCAAGGCATTTTTTTCTGGTGTTTATTCAAAGGTATCGGTCCTTTCAAGACATTCAGACAACATTCGCTCACGATATCAATGACATCTTTGGAGGCGGTTTGAATGAGTTTATTTTTCGCATGGGTGGAGAAGCTTTGGACAGGACGGACAACATGTCCCAATGTTTGACTAAACGAGGTGGCAGTCCTTTCCTTTTCTTTCCTTTGGGGGTAGAAGAGGAATGTCTTTTGGGGGGTAACACCTTTCCTGGTTGGTTCGTTGGTTCCGTGGCACACACCAAAAAATAAACTAACGTCGATGACTTGTTACACGGCCTTTTATCCTTTTCTTTGGGGACTATCGCTTCGTAATAAAGGTGACGATGTGTTTTCCAAAATCGCCAAAGAATTCTCCTCTTTGGTGGCTTTTTGGACGAGTGTGTCTTTTCTGGGGCTTACATCGATGTTTGGCTAAGCGCTTTTTCGGATGACGAGACTGTCTTTTGTTTTTCCTTTCTGGACAGGAGAATCACGATGAGTGAACATCATTTTGGTGCACAAAATACACTGAAGAATATGACTGGACATGCGCCCTTTTATCTTATTGTTTCTTTTGGAGCTTGTCCTTAAACTTTGTGGCAAAATTATCTACTAACGTTTCCATTTGAAACAAAGGGCCAAAGATACTTCCCCTTTGGGGGCTTCCCCTTTCCTTTGGAAGAGTGTGTCTTTTCAGAGGATGACGTCGATGTTTGGCGATGCGTTTTTTTCGGATGACAAGACTGTCCTTTTCTTTCTTCTTTTCATTTTTGGACAGAAGAACGACGATGGTGACGGTGTGCACTTCTTTGAGGGGACATCTTTGGGCGTTCAGGAGCACAAAAACAATGATCCATATCGTTTTCCTTGGGTCTTCTTTATGCTGGAATGCCTCGCCACTGATTGTCGGCTCGTCGTATCATTTTAATGGCAGGCATCACACGACGTGGAGGGGTTCGCAACGGACTCAATCGGGAGAGTTCTTGCATGGACAAATCCAGTAAACTCTTTAACATGCCTGATTTCTCTTGGACTTTGATTTTGAGGGCAGGCACTTTGAGAGCAGCGGACACTGCCGCTAAAGAGGAAGAGGGTGTCACCGCTGGAGGAGACGTTTTTGGAGACACGGGTTTCCAATGTTTCATCAAATTAGGAATGACGCGTGTCAAATCGGGTTTGGCAGGCATCACCAGCAACGGAGAAGTGGAAGATGCTGAGGTTACTGGAGACGAGTTCACCGTTGTTGCAGCAGGTCGTAGTTTGCGAATCTAAAGTTGCGTCCTGGCGGCAGTACCTCTCTTGGGGGTAGAAGCTGTTTTCTGTGGGCTTTTCTTTTTTTGTGGCTTTGACCTGGTCTTGACATCGTTACTCTTTTTCTCTTTCTTCTCGGTACGTCGGAGAGTAGATTTTTTCTTGGGCAGGACTTTGGGAGCATTGGGATCCCATTTTAAGAGGGAACGAATGATGACACCTCCTAGAGAACCGCTACCTTCAGGTTTCAAAATGATTTGCTTTTTGGTTTGAGTGTCGATGCCAGGATCGGGAAGTTGCGTCAAGGCTACTTTGTTTCTTTCAAAGAAACGTTTGTTTTGATGTGGAATATGAATGATGTCTTGTAGTAATTGACGTGCTGTCACCGTAAACCATCGTAAGACTTCTTTGAGACTAGCTTCTAAGACACGAGCACGTATTTGTGGATTTTTTTCGCGACTGATGCTGTACAAGGCACGAATCAATTTGACGGGAAGATGAAACTGAACGGACGTCATGTTGGCGATATGTGAGACAGACCCCAAGTGACCGTGGTTTTTATAGATTTTTGTTTGTTAAATCGACGATGAGTGAAACAGATGGGTACGAAATCGCAAATAATCGGGGGTAGTGGGTTTTGAATCCAGGAGTAAATAAGCATGTTGGGTTTGAGTGTCATCGTCGTACGCATGAGTCAGCCAAGACGTTCCTAACTGTTTGGCTAACACTTGCACTTGCAATTTATCTCTAGGGCTTTTAAACAACATCACGTAATGAGCATTGAGACTGATGGTGCGATGGGCTTTACTTTGTTGAAACAAATTTTGAGTGATGTAAATGACACTGGCATTACGATGATGCACTTTGCGCGTAAACCACAGCTTAATTTCTTCTTCGTCTTCTCATACGATGTAGTCAAAAATAACCAAATGGGTTTGACTAGGGTCAGACACTATCCCGTCGTCTTCGCCAGGAATGCCTTCCACAAAGACGATGGAATCGCCTTGACTTTCTCGCAGAAGGCTGTACGCCGATTGTCACTCTTTGTAACACCACACGATTCTTTGAGATGGACGATCGATCAAATGATGTTTATGTTCGATCAAACGTTTGACAAATTCGGTTTTGCCTGAACCGATAGGCCCGGCAATGAGCATGCTAAAGGGATGGCGAAGATACAAGGCCTCCCAACTAGTCCGATCTAGGTGTTCGTCGATGACTTTGACAGTGGAGGAAGAGGGAGCAGAAACAGTAGAGGTAGCCATAGTAGTAGTGTAAGGAATGTCACTTTTGACAGGAAGACAGACAAGACAAGAGATTTATACTTTTTAGGACACGTTTGTTACCATCTTTAATTCTGAACGACACGAAAGACAAAAATACACAAAAGCTAATGGTAAAGTACATGAATAAAAGACACATCAAAACGATCATAGTGGAATATAAACAAGTCTCTGTACAACATTTGTGATGATCAAGAGGTGGTATGGTAAGGACAGTGTGTAATGTTCTTAAAGTCTCTGCACTGCTTGGCACAGTCACACAAGTGTACTCCTGGAATAAACTTTCGGGGATGTTAATGACGGTCCTGTCCTGTCCTGAAGGGAGTGGTTCTTCTTCTTCTGGTACTGTCACTAACATAGGTTTAAAAGTTACTTTTTTCACTGAATGTTTTAATATTTTAGGATGACAAATCGTGGGCATAGTGTGCCACTCCTTTTGTCCAAGACTCGAAACCACAACTTTCCCAGTGACGTACATCTTTCCAGTGAGGGTGTAAGTCACAAGCTACACACACATCATCGTACACATCTTCAGTGCCTAAAAGTTGACGAATCTCGTTTCCCCGTAGAGGTTGAGAAGTATCAAGATGAAAGCGCAAAGCTCTGAGCAGAATGAATTTTTCGTGTACATTTAAATGGACCACTTTAATGTTTTGGGTGGTATGTACTGTTAGTAAAGAGTCCACAAAGAATCGGCCGGTAAACGAAATCCCAGAAAGCAAGTCCCTAAGGCACACACTACCAGTCGACCCCAATTCAGAGGATACAGTCCTTGTAAAATACAATGGTAATCCTCCACTGTCTGTTGATTTTCTTCCACAAAATCTGTAGTATCACGAATGATAAAGGTCGTGGCATGGTAGTCCGTTTTTATACCTCTTTTTGTCGGAGGCAATAAGTATACTTTCTGCACAGAGATGGTCATACTTCAGTGGCAAATCTGAATTGTTTAGTCACTAACTTGCACATCACACACCGTTCAGAAGTGTCCTCTTGAAATAAATTTACATTGTGTAAAAGATTTTGGTAACCTTCTAACTCTTCTTCTGGAATTCGTTGCAGTATGTCTACCTTGTAGTTAAAGGAATCAATAACAAACCAATCCTTCTCGCACAGAGGTAGTTGAACAATGTCTGACCACTGGAACGCTTTCATCGGAATCAGTCCTTTTATAG
Source organism: Megalonaias nervosa (assembly GCA_016617855.1). Taxonomy (NCBI): domain Eukaryota; kingdom Metazoa; phylum Mollusca; class Bivalvia; order Unionida; family Unionidae; genus Megalonaias; species Megalonaias nervosa. Next base: position 41,792 of record JAECUM010016080.1, read on the forward strand.
CATTCAGGTACCAGTGGTTCAAACATCGGTGACGTAACGGATGCAATTGTTCTTTGCGTTCCACTTGTATTTTGCCCAACTCGCGGTAAATGCGTTCATTCAACTCCACAGGCAAAACACGAATGTTCTCTTGTAAAGTATCCATTACTATGTCAGTCAAACACTTCTCCTAGAGCGAAAGTAACAAATGTTGTAATTTCTGGCCACTGCCATTCCAAGAAACGGTCAAGAATGTCAATACAATCTTCAAATGTAAATAGCCTAAAGCGGAATATTCGGAAGAACGCACACTTTATCCAGAGAGATCTGACTTGTTTGTTGAATTTTGTCAATTTCCTCTTGTGAATTTCTCGACATAAAAGTTCCTCAGTCACAAATTGAGGTTTTGCTCTGGCAAGTCCCAGCTATATGTCCTTGTAGATCTTCTCTTGCAATTCGTTTGGTAATGTTTGAAGATTATTTTTCCAATGGGGTTTAAATACTCGTCTAGGTGTTGTCCGAAGTTTTACTCCTAGCCAAGCAGCTGGTTTCTTAAACGACATAGTATGACCGAAGGACGAACATCATGCCCACTTCAATGACGAAATCCCACTAAAGGTAGGTAGAGACAATCCGGAGACCATCGAGCATGTTCCAGGTAAGCGCAATCTTTCTTCTCCCACCCGTGAAGTGACACACCGCAACTGAAGCACTTGACTATCCCCTTCGCCCAAGTAGATAAATCAGGCTCTAGCTAATTCTTCGGGAGTAGGTCCTCCCAGATATTTTGGCCATTTTCCTCGGAAGGTTTGGATTTGACTTTCAAAGTCGCAGTATTCTGGAAAACGCACAGGGAACGAATATTCGTCTTTCACAGGTTCATTTCGATGAGGGTACGGTGAAATATGCAGGACTTTCCTCAGTTTGGGATGACATCCGTAGTTTCATGATGATGACATCCACCACGAAAACCAGTAAAGTGAAAAGACGTACGATGACGACTGGCATCGCTTTCGCATCCGTCAAGTTTGACACGCACTGCATCACTTTCCATGGTAGGTACAGTCGTAGCAAACTTTCCATGATGTGATACTGAATCGCTGAGGTCATAGCGTACGGCGTCAATGCCATTGCAAGGCATAGCATCGTACTCGAGTTTTTCGTTGGACTTGAGTCTTACGCTTGATACTTGCCGTTTGAAAGGATTCATTTTTCTCGCTTGGCGTTGGTAGTAACAATAAACTATCGGTCTTGGACGTTCTCAATTTTTATACGCTGACCAATATCGACGTGTCCGTACGGTAAAGTGAAGTGGATGGGAAGCCGTACTCGCTTCTGGTACACGATTTGATAGACTTTTTCCAAGGGTCGGCTGACGATTTGGTATGTGGGTAAACGTACAATCTTGTGCGATTTATGGGTGGTCACTTTAAAATTTCCATCCTGTCCAGAATGCAAGGCTTCTTTCAATACGCCAAAGTTCAACAGTCGACTGGTGCGATAATTGAGAGTCAAACCTTTCACTCAGTGTGCACTTCTCCTTGTGGGTCACGGTATTCGTAGCCGTAGTTTTTGGGACCGTCACTTGCAAAGCATAGAATCTTGTCGTCGGGATGCTCGTCCGTCCAGGCTCCTAAACGGTCTCCTTCGATTTTAGGGTGTTGTTATACAAGACGATCGATGTAGATGCAAGTGTCCGTGTCAAAATACAGCTCACGATCTCCTGACACTTCTAAAGCTTCGTATAGTTTTAAACGAGCATGGGCTGTCACGTAAGCCGCAATGAGGACATTTCCAAATTCGTCGGCTTCTACAAAGTCCAGTTCTTCTTCGTAATTGACTAAGATCAAGTCCTCACGAACGACGTCCACGTGTTTCATGTATTTAGTTTTGTCGTGAATCATCTGGAAGTAGCGGAAAGGTTCTGTCAAATACTCCGTCTTGGGTAAACACGGTCGTTGTGCCATTTCGCCCCACAAACAATTTAACATCACTTTGGCAAAAGATCGCCTTCCTTCGTTTTTCTCGACGTGGTCTAAAGCAATGCCTTCCTGCTCCCAGTATTTTTCTTTGAATTTCTTTTGTCCTTCGGGAGTGTGACACCAGAAATGATAGCCGATGGCTTCCTTTTTCAGTTTTAAAAACGCATTCACGTAGTCTGTGAAAATGCCTTTTTGAGTCTCATCGCCCTTGCGGTATTTTTCTGTCTTAGGAAAGTGGTAAATTTCGTACACTTCTAACAGTTAGTATCCCAGGTCCAAAGCTTTGAACAATTCCACGCTGACCCACGTTCCCGCTAAGGCGCGTGTTTCCTGGCTATGCTTACAACGTTGGTCTTGTCGGTCTTCTTTGCACGTTTCGGCACAAGTACGGCACAAGGGAAACATCAGTTTTCCTTGGCAATGATGAGGTAAAACAGGATGGTACAAGTTCGTGCGAGGCAAGACTTTGCACTTGATCAATCCATTGTATTGTTGAATGCTTTCCAGGTCGATGTGTTCCGTCAGCAATTGCGGGTGCCCTGCGGGAAAGTTACAATATTTGCACACGTACGGATACAGAGAACACACGTCCAAGTATTTGATTTCTTCTCCTTTTTCCTCGTCAGCTTCGTACAGCAAACAGGTGTCATTCGTCCGTCCTCCGTACAAACTGTCCCGCGGGTTCAGTGGGTCCATCAGCTTGTAACTTTCCACGATACGCTTAAACTAGGGATCGGTTTTTAAACGGTGATCGTACTCATGTTCCCACATTTCTTCCACTTGGCATCCTTGCTCTTCTAACTTCAAGAGCCGCTGACAAGTGGCCTGGCACAAGTCTTCCATGGTCCGTTGTAAAAACTGGTTTGTCGTGTTACGTTGAGGGTAGTAGATGCGACATCCGTGAAATAAACACCAGTTAAACTCGTGCACGAGCTTGGGGTTTTCTAAGTCCCAGCCATCCAACGAATACCTTCCGATGGTCTATTCGCCTCCTCCGTTGCGAGCGTGTTGGATCCATTTGTCTTCCTTGTCGCACAAGTAATGCAGCCAGCGTAGGGCTTTGACCGAGTATTGACGTTAGACAAAGTTCGTCGTTTCAGGACTTACGATAGCCAAAGGTGTTTTCGGACATGAATCGTTGGCGGTACACTAAGGAACACGCTTTGGGAATGGTGCAGGCTTCTTTCAAAAGGTCGATCCCTCCGTGCTCCATGAACAGTTCTCGAAATTTTCCACAGCAACGCCGTAAAATTTCCACGTCGGAACGACAATATTTTAACATTTCTTCATGAAAGTCGAAATGTCCGAGGCGTGAATGTGGTGCCAAGCGTAGAAAGCTTCTCATTCTTCTGTACGCACGCTGTCGGGGTCGTAGTATTGAGCCTCAGGCAAATGGAGTAGAGCAGCATGTTGATTGGCTTCGGTATTAAAAAAGCGTGGAAATAGCCTTTGGTCATTTCTGTCATTCCAAACGTTTTAGGCATTAGACTCAAAGGCATGGCCAAGTGACTCATCGAATCTTTAAACTGCACTTGTCCCACTTGCATGGAAATGATTTTGGCTCCGTTCAAAGTCACTTTAGGACGTTCGGTACTTTGTTCCGTATAGTATCTCAAAAGAAACTGTCCATCGTATCAACGTGGCATAGCGATGACAATCTCCGTAACGTTCGATATCCTCTTGGCTCTATGTCTCGTCGATGGGGTCTAAGATGCATTGGGCGAAATTGGTCAGCGTATTCGGTCCCCGAAAGATTTTTTCACGTCCTCCAGGAATCTTGCTACAGTGAGGGCAATGAGCAAAGATAGGCTCTTGGGTGCACTTCTCACACTCTCGGTGAGCCACGCAGAAATTAGGAATGTGAATGCCAGTCTCGTGCATGCATTCGAAATAAAATAAAAAAGGATGAAATTGCCTTTCTTATGGTCATCTTCTTCTTCTTCATGTTTGGAATGGTATTTTTGAATGTAGCATTGGTGTTCCAAGTCCACGATTTGGCGACAAATGTGACATCACTTCTTTCCTGAACAGACGTGCGCATTGGCATTATTGGTTCGTATGCCTTGTTCACAAGTAGGGCACAATCTCAAGAGCTGACAAGCACATTTCTGCTGTGAACCTTGCGGCTTTAGATGTTGTTGGTAACAGGCAGGGCTGACAAACGTGCGCTGACAAGCTGGGCAATGCACTCGTTCTTGTCCTTCGTCCCGACAGAGTTTAGAGGCTAAACATCCTGAGCATTTCAATCCACAATGTTTGTGTTGCTCTCGATTTTTATAGCCATAGTCACATTTCTTATACTAATAACTGTATGACAGGAATGCAGTGATACTGGTAATGGCATCGAAATGCTCATCGTGATGATAGACGTGAATGTATTTTCCGTCTTTGAAATCTTTGCCTCGAAACAACAGAGGTCCGCGCACTTCTTGAGGGTGCACTTTCAAGGTGTAGCGTGGAGCTAACTTCAGGAATGCCAAAAGCGGTGTCTTTGGATATCCCCTCTTTCTTTAACAGGAGTTCTGCTTCTCTTCGTTGTTTGGGTCGGTCCGATCGTTGAATAGGTTTCTAGGCTGTTTTCCATTCTGCCGTGTCGTTCTTGTCGGCATACGTTCGTCCCACCACGATGGCACGGGCTAAACACGTCTGGTTTTGAATGTTATTAATTTGAACGAGGCTGCGTTTGATGCTGCGAAGGTCGTCTACCAAAGAACATCTTTTTGGCGTTGTCCTGTCCCTTGGGGAAGAGAAACGTGGGTCATGAACAGTGTCACTTTTCCGTCGGTGATGTGAAACTTGTCGTTGGATTGTTGCAGCTTGTCCATGACTTTGGAATTGTTTTCAAGTACTCTTAGTGTTTTATAGTTACGCTTAACGCAGTCCGACATTAAATACGTGCGTGTTCTTTGTAAAGACAGTAACGCAATGCAGAGATAAGGAGAAAGTAAACAGATTGTACTATCAAACATGAAGGTCTTACCAAATCAGACCTCTCTGCCCACAAATAAAAATAAAGACTTTTAAAATATCTGTTCTATCCCCCGCTGTATCTGAAGAAGTTTTATGCTTCCTTCTTTCTTCCTTCTTTGCTTCTAATTCATAACTGTTTCATTTCCTGCTTTTCTTTCCTATAATTTTTGCTCATGTATTTATTTATTCGGTCTTTTTCTTTATTTCTTTTCTCTGTTAATTTTTGCTCATGTATTTATTTATTCGGTCTTTTTCTTTATTTCATTTCTCTGTTACTAATTTTTTTTAAAAAATCTTTCTGTTCCTTGTTTTCGTCGACACTGATCGGTAAAATGAAGTCTAGACAGAGTTGTCTTTCCGGAAGTATAGAAACGGGTGTATCTGTTTCGGTACGTGTTAACAATATTGATGATTTATTTTAATACCATTCATGTTGTTTCTTGGGTAAGTTAATGGTTTACAATTTTCTCATTACCCAGTTTCTAGCACTTAGAGCCTATACTTCATAGCATTGTATACCAAGACAGCGAAACCCGAACGAACGTTATATAAGAGTCCTTTGAGAATGAACTTGATACAAATTAAAGAGAAACCGTTCAAATGTGAAGTTTGTGAAAAAGTATTTGCCCATAATGGTAATTTCCAAGTTCACATGAGAAGTCATACTGGAGCAAAACCATTCAAATGTGAAGTCTGTGATAAAATGTTTACAACAAATGGTAATTTGAAAATGCACATGATAACACACACTAAAGATCAGCCATTCAGATGTGAAATTTGTGGTCAACTGTTTAGCCGAAACGGTAGTTTGAAGAGACACATGATGATACATACTGGTGATAGACTATTCAAATGTGAAGTTTGTGATAAAATGTTTACAGTAAATAGTAGTCTAAAGATGCACATGGTGATTCATACTGGCGAAAAGCCATTCAAATGTGATGTTTGTGATAAAACGTTCAGGTTGAATAGTAATTTAAAAATGCACATGATAATACATAATAATAGTAAACCATTCAAATGTGAAGTTTGTGATAAATCGTTTGCACGCAATGGTGATCAGAAAAGACATATGAGGGGACATTCTGGAGAAAAACCGTTCAAATGTGAAGTTTGTGATAAAATATTTGCACGGATTGGCGATTTGAATAGACACATGATGGGACATACTGGAGAAAAACGATTCCAGTGTGAAATCTGTAATGAAATGTTTAGGCTAAGGTGTACTTTGATGAGACACAGGAGGACACATACAGGAGAAAAACCATTCAAATGTGAAATTTGTGGTCAACAGTTCGGGCGAAAGAGTGGGTTGAAGACACACGTGATGATACATACAGGAGATAAACCATTCAAATGTGAAGTTTGTGATAAACTGTTTACTGTAAATAGCAGGCTGAAGATGCACATGTTGATTCATACTGGCGATTATCCATTCAAATGTGAAGTTTGTGATAAAATGTTTATGACACGTAGTTATTTGAATATTCACATGATGATACATACTGGTGATCAACCATTCAAATGTGAAGTTTGTGATAAGATGTTTAGTTTGTACTGGGATTTGAAAGTGCACATGATGATACATACTAAAAGTAAACCATTCAAATGTGAAGTTTGTGATGAACTGTTCATGCGAAGTTGTGATTTGATAAGGCACAGCCAGATACATACTGGTGAAAAACCATTCCAATGTATAGTTTGAGATAAAATGTTTAGACAAACAGGTGCTTGGATGACACACACGATGATGCATACTGGAAATAAGCCATTTATTTGTGAAGTTTGCTATTAAATGTTTACTTGAAAAAGTGGGGAGCCCTGAGTGTCTGAGTGGTCTAAAACACTTACAGATCACTGCCTTGTCACCTCTGTCTGCGTGGGTTCGAGTCTCGGGTTTGGCCAATGTCGGTGTGTGAGAAAACTTGCCAGGAGCTTCTCGTGGGTCTGTGGTTCTTTCCAGACTTTTTTCAGGTTCTTCCTCCACCATTAATACTGGCCGCCATGTACCTTGTGCTGAAAATTGGTGTTAAACCCCTACAACAACAACAACATGGAGCAGTAATTTAAAAAGGCACAGAAGGATAGATTCTCCAGATAAAGTATTCAGATGTGATGTTTGTGATAAAATGTCTGGATATTGTACATTTGAAGAGGCACAGGAGGATACATTAAACACATACAGATCATTTTGTTTGTTATGTTTAGATTCAGTGAGAGACAGCCTCTCACAGTGGTGTAGCGAGGGTACTTAGCGCCTGGGGACAAAACATAAACTTGGCGCCCCCTTACTTAGCACCTGGGGACAAAACATAAACTTCGCACCCCCTTCGAGTGCATCTGAGATAATGAATAGTTGTATTTTCCTCATTTTTGCACCCCTGGCACATGGCGCCCGGGGACAACTGTCCCCCTGTGCTCACCAAGCTACGCCACTGTCCTCTCAGTGCATATTATACAATATCACTGGTACTGGTGACCAGCAATGTTTGGTAATTTTGAAAGCCCACATGAGAACGCATACTGGAGAAAATCCATTTAAATGTGAAGTCTTTGAGTCTTTGATGGTGTGTTTTTCCATGGTGGTGGTTTAAATAAATACAGGAGGATATATATATATATATATATATATATATATATACTCGAAATAAACCATTCAAATGTGAGGTCTGTCATAAAATGTTTGCAGTAAGTAGTAATTTGAAGATGGACACAATAACAACACCAAAGATAAGCCATTCGAATGTGAAATAAGTGGTCAGCCGTTTAGGCAAAATAGTGGGTTAAAGACACACGATGATACATACTGGAGATAAACCATGCATGTGTGAAGTTTGTGATAAAATGGTTACAGTAAATAGCATGCTCAAGATGCACATGTTGATTCATACTGGCCATAACCCATACAAATGTGAAGTTTGTGATAAAATGTTTATGTCACACAGTTATTTGAATATTTACATGATGATACATACTGGTGAGGTGGGGGCCAGGCGGTCTAAAGCACTCTCCATTATGGATCATTTCCATCTCACATCTGTCTGTGTGGGTTCGAGTCTAGGATTCAGCCAATGTAGATATGTGAGAAAGATTGCCAGTAGATTCTTGTGGGTCGGTGGTTCTTTCCGGGGTTTTCCCAGGTTCTTCCTTCACTATTAAAACTGGCCGCCATATATAGGCTATCCTGTGCTGAAAAATGGCATTGAGCCCTACAACAACAACTGGTGATTAACCATTCAAATGTTTAGTTTGTGAGAAACTGTTTATTTTATACATGGATTTGAAAATGCACATGATAATATGTATTAAAGGTAAACCATTCAAATCTGAAGTTTGTGATCAAATGTTTGCACGCAATGCTGATTTTAAGACACACATGAGGAGACATACCATGCCAATCTGAAGTTTGTGCTAAAATGTTTGTGCAAAGTTGTAATTTGTTGAGACACAGGTGTATAAAATACTGGAGAAAAATTATTTGAATGTGAAGCATGTTATAAAATGTTTGGAGAAAGAGGTTCGTTTGTGATAAAATGTTTAGACGAAGGGGAGCTCTGATGATATACATACATCAGGGGTGCACAACCATTGATGGCCAAGGGCCAGATTGCATTTTCTAAGACCACTCGAGGGCCGCAAACACTAATTTCTTTAATATAATTACTGTTCATGGGCCAGATTTCTGTATTGTTTTAATTTGCCCTGAGGGCCGGACAGAACGTGTTTGTGGGCCGGATTCTGCCCGTGGGCCAGGGGTTGTGCACCCCTGATATACATGATATGTACTGGAGATATATGATTTATTTGTGAAGTTTGCAATAAAATATTTCCATGGAGTAGTAATTTATCAAGGCACAAAAAGATCCATTCTCAAGATAAACTATTCAAATGTGATGTTTGTGACAAAATATGTAGGGATATTGTACATTTGAAGAGGCACAGGAGGATACATTAAACACATAAATAACAATTTGTCTGTTATGTTTAGAGTCAGTGAGAGACATGCTCTCTCTCTCTCTTTCTCTCACTGCATTTTTTTACGAGAGCACTGGTAGTGGCTACCAGCAATGTTTGGTACTACTTCCATAAAATGGCAGTTTGGCTTTGGATTTGAACATTATGAAGACTAGACCATAAAAGCTGTAAATCTACTTAACCCATTTTTAAGTTGACCATTTAGTATAAGATCAGAAAATCAAGAAGCAACATGAGGTTCTCTTCTGTGAATTGCAGTTGTTAAAAAATTTATTGTTATCATAAAATTTAGTTCAAAACATACCAAAGTGATCTTCAATTTAAAAATAGAAATAAAGTCGGAAAGAAAAGGAGCAGTTCTGTATGATAATATTTTGTCTGTTGAATCAGGAGCCTAGAGACCAGAGATAAAGCTGGTATATGGACATGTTTATCCAAAGAGTAAACTTTTAATTCAGAGGTTTGGAATTTACGTCAGAATTTTTATTTTGAAATGAGGCAGGTGACTGAGAACATAATTGCTGTCTGAAATCAGGAGCGGCTGGAACCTATTTATACTCCCAATCCTCGGGGAACCTCAGATGTTTACACACTCATGGTCAATGGAAATAACCACGGTTCTCCGATTTGGGTATTAGAATCAGGAATGACACGACCTCCCACCCAGTAAGATAGAATGCTGGGAACAATGGTGCCGCTACAAACATGGAGGTATTAATACACTAGAATCAAACAAATGGGTCAGCATACCACTCCTCACTGCAAAAGAAATAAATTAGGGTTTTCAATAGACGCGTAACCTCTGGTTTTGACGTGTGGAATTTAAATATGACCCATTTTTGACATGCGGAATTTCCGACCTGTGTGTCTTTTTGATGCACGTAGATTTCGGCTGGAGAATCAGTCTCAGTTTCAGACATGCCTACCGTCCCGCATTTTGCGTATTAGTCCCGCAAAATGCCCAAATTTGCCTTTGCGTCCCGCAAATACGCATTTAGTGTTGAAAATCCGCAAAAGTGGGGATAAAAGATCTGCATGTCATAAAATATGCTATCACCGACCAGAACAGGAAATTATCAAATTTGCGCATGCGCGATGGTTTAAAATAGCCATTGCAAACACGTGAGTTCTGAGGTGGTTCTAATACAAAAGTCTACATTCACAGATTCTTTTATATTCTGTTTGCAATGAATTGTTTCTTGATTCTGGACAAAAATTTCATGGCTTCTAAAAAGCAATTGGATATTGAAGAAAGTGATTCAAAACTTACATCAAAAGAACGCTCAATGTTTTTGTAAAGAATACGCTGATGAGTATGAATTCTTCAAGCCAGGAAAAAATGCAGACACAAATGCTTTCTTCAACATCTGTAATTGTGAATTTTCAATAAAGTCTGGAGGAATGTTCAATATACGCAGACACGTTTCAGGAAAAAGGCATTCCAACCTTGAAAAAGAAGTTAAACGCTCTAAGAAAATTGTTGGATTTTTTTTTATTATAGGCTGGATCTAGTGCGACTTCATCTTCTGTGCCTAAGTCTGATGTAATCAGAGTTGAAGTTATGTTAATAGATATTATTACTGAACTCAATCTGCCTATGAGTGCACTTGATACATTTTCAAAGGCTTTAAAAATTATGTTTAGTGACTCTGACATTGCTAAACAATTTTAGTGTGGTAGAGCAAAAGGAACTGCTGTTGTTAAAGAAATAGCGGCCAATACTACATTAAAATTAGCTGAAAGAATGCGGAATTGCCCATTCACTGTTTCTGCAGATGGAAGCAATGATTAAGGAAACTTCAAGATCTTTCCTGGACTTGAATTTTGAATATTTGTATATATTGTAAATAGGTGGGTACTGGGTTTTATACAAAAATATTATAAATATGCATTACTGGTATTTAATGATGTTTTGAGAGAATATATTATGTTTATTCACTCTAACATTCTTATGTTCCTCATTTTCATGTTCTGTCCCTCATTTTTGGTGGTGGCGTTCCTCAAAAACGTTTTCTGGGGTAGGCATGTCTGCAATTACCCTTGATTCGCCTCTGGCTCAGTTTCTTGCTAAGAGTACACTGTCTAAAACAAATTTACTGTAGGAGGCACTAATTGACATCTGCTCCACAGCAGTTTACACCTTGATGACCAATAATATCGCACCAGTGGATGATACATATGAACTGGGTGTAAATAATAGTTCACTATGTCATGCTTAGGTGCAACTGAGTTAGGTTGGATTGTTTTGAGACTACATTTGAAGTTTATGATAGAGAAAGAGGAAACAATTATGACATGAAAGGACTGCCTTTTATCAAATATTAGCATTGGTATGTTTGCACATCAAGTTATAATCAATTGGTTATAACTGGAGCATATGGCAGCTCCCAAAGCCAGTTGTCATGGCAAGTGGATGAACTTGAATCATCTTATTGGCAATTAATTTGCTTCATTTGGTAGAATGTTTAAAAATTTTGAATCATTTATGACTTCACTGGATTAATTTCTGATAAAACACAAATAACTACAGTAATTGTATTTTTTTCACTGTATAATAGCATATATGTACTAAAACGAATTAACAAAAATTCACATTGCCAGTAAAAATAAAAAGAAAACGTTCGCCAGGTTCAAAGAACTTACTAAATCCATTCTTTTCTCTATCGTTCAAATTAACAAAAATTTTCATATTTCTTGGTATTATTTTAGTTATGACTAACGTGAGTGAAAAAATTACAGATGTTTATCCTCTCAAAGCAACTAGAAATTCTGCGATTTTTTAATAATGGGGCTGAATGCAGATAAAAGTTTTGCTTCATTAAGTTTCTCTTCTCCAAGGACCAATACTGGTGTTAATTTCAGTTTTTTTGTCGCCTGCTTTTAAAGGTGTTGAACGTGGTTTACTATACGGGCCTCCAAGTCATTTTTTGTTAGACTGCCGGCCGCATTAGCATCCTTGTGCAGAGTTTTGGACACTTCAACCGATCACAAGAAACTAACAAGTTAGTGGCTTAATTGAAATTCTCTGTTTTCAGCTAAGTATAAATATTAATATTTTTTCATTGCAAGTGAAATTTGTTTTCATTCTTTGGCATAATCTGTTTTATTGTGTTATCCTCATAAATATAATGCACATAATCGCGGGGAGAGAGAAAGAGAGAGATTTAACTTTGCACTGCATTTTACATATAGTTACCTACATTTACTTCTGTGTTTTAAAACTGATTTGTTGAATATTTAAATAATCGAAGATATGTATGCATGCTTTGATTCTGCCAGTACTGAAACGTTTATAATACAGCACCCCATGTAATACGGCATATATTTTTTCCAGAATAGAACAGTAAAAATTACAATCCAGTGAGTGATTGAAGGAGACGTCTCAGTAAGACGAAAATTTAGCTCAAACAGGTTTCTTAAAGAACAAAAGATTAACAACAATATTCCGAATTGTACATTCCAGAAGTTTATTACATACATGAAAAAAAAAACAACATAATTACTATTTGCATTTCTGTTTCAGATTTAAAAATCACTGTATAATAATGCAATTAATTTGCCTTGTCAGTTAGTTGTCGGGCCGTATGTGCTGCTGTTTCGTTTCAGTAATTTTGAGGAGGAGATAACGCCGTTCTGGTATTCTTTCCCCACCGAGAATATTTTCGGCTGCAATTTTTGATATTTTTTTTACCTGGTATCTTCTCATCTTTTTTCTGATATCAGTAAATATAGTATTAATGTCAAATAATTCTTGACGTGAAATTTATTAAGATTTCTCGGAATCAAAGGACTGCTAAATACGAGAGACCTCGTGTAATTATTTCAAAGTAAAACAAAAACAAATGAATAGTCAAATACGTGTGAAACAGAACTAAGCTTGAAAGCTTCAACTTACTAGATATCCGTGAATTTTAACACTCGATAATTTAACATTTCAATCATGCTTCCCGTTAAAGTATACAAGGTCATGTAGAATTCATATAATATTATCCCTTAATTATGTTCCTATTATTATTATTATTATTATTATTATCCATTTATATATAGCCGTTACTTCACTAACATGTAGATTCATTTTAGCATTGATTGTTCATGTAATTACCTTTGTAATTTGTTTGCGTCTATCTATCTATCTATCTATCCATCTATCTATCTATCTATCTGTCTGTCTGTCTGTCTGTCTGTCTATCTATCACAAAGGAAAAAAAGCAACATTGAACAGCTTTAAACAGTTTGAAATACGTACGAATATCTTTTTTATATGATATTGGTGGCTATATTTGTACCTTAGGTACGAAACGACTATAGCATTGGGTACGAAACGACCAGCACCTTGGGTACGAAACGACCGTTGTTTTGGGAACGAAATGACTTGGGTACGGAATGGCCAGATACATTGTACGTTAGAATTTGACAAAGTAGACTGAATTTTACTCAGATTTGGTCACAGTTAGGATAATCAAGTATAGGATAATCGAAGCAACTGTAAAAACATTGTATTATGCAACTTTAAATTAGTCGCAAACTGACAATAGCAAATTATCTGCAATCGCACAAAGAATGTCACAGAAGGAAACAGTCAGTAAAATTAAGGTGTTACCCATTAACCACACTGTACAGAAAACTAAGAAGCTAATTCAGAAAATTGCCAAATGTTCAAACACAAACAAAGCAATAGGCAATCGAAAAGAAGGAAGTCATAACAATACTCCTAACAGTCAGTTGCACACAGTTATGGGTCACTTTCACAGCAGCCCAAATGTGAAGGAAATTACCACTCTGTGCTTTCAAGCAACAATGCCCTCTACAACCCCGTTATTATCCCAATTGTCATCACCAATGTTGACATCCCCGATTTTGACCCCCTTCACATATTCCCCATTGACAGGAGATACAAAAATCAATTTTCGAAACCCTAATCAAGAACATGCGACGGAAATAGAAATTTTGAATGACACTATACCAGTGATATAAAACGTCACGACAATGACAGAATCCCGAACAATGGAAGAAACGCCGTCGAAAACTGGAAAGTCAGGTAACGAAAATAACCAACCTGTAAGGATGGATATAGAAGTTTTATTAAAGGAATTAGCTCTAACTGCCCAGAAGCAGCCACGTATTAAGGTTATAATGATCAGACAGAAAACAAACGAAGACACTCAATGTTCAACCTCCAAAAACACAGAGGGTGAACAAATACAGATGGAGCAACATATTCAATCTGTCATACAAACCCAGTCCGCCCATACAATAACAGTATTGCCCAGTGCTATTGCAACACCACCGACAAAATCCACCTCTTCAAGTCCAATTCAAGCGACTATACAACCGACACAGGATATGACCGAAGCAACAAACTTGAAGAGACACTCACCAGTAGTGAAGATGACAAGCAAAAGCAACCAGAAACGAAAAGAACGAATCCACAATGGCGAAATCCTTTATACAGATACCAGAACAGTTAAGTATACGAACCAGTTTAAATAAATACAAAAGGAGAGTACAATTAACCAAGGGAGGAATAGCCAAAATAAGGACAAAACTTTACGGCACAGACAGGATTATCACTCTGTAGAACATACTATATTTATCACTAGTTTAAACAGTAAATTCATAAACATAAGTAATCGAAGCATTGCAGGGGCACTCACCAAGGCACACGGAGTAGAATTCCAGATCATTAGACCAAAAATGACATACAGAATAATTAGGTGCAGCACTATGCAACAAGTAGCTAAGTTCATGGAAATATAATTCATGGCAACAATCTAGGTGTCTATTTCTAGACATGCTGTGCTACAAAACAAGAAAAATGGAGAAGAAGTTACAGTACCGAACACCTACACAAAATGGCAACTCAACTTACAAAAATGTCCTCAAGTTGCAAAGAATATCACAAGGGAAATCAAGAATAAACACACGAACTTGTACACCATGGTGCCAATATAACTAAAGCCTACAAATTAAGGAATATGAAAGGTCGAGAAACAACTACAGCCATCTTGGAGTTCAAGATGCCACCACCACTTCTAGTAAGAATGAGACAAGATGGAAAATGTACCAAGTTAGAAACCTATATAAATAAATCACTATTCTGTGGGAACTATAAAGGTTGGGGCCATTTGACACGCTCTTGCCGATACAAACCAAGATGCGACCACCGTGATGGTCACCACAATGTCATTGCAAAAGGAAGAACAAAAATTTGCCTTTTGTGCAAAAGAACATCACACCAAATCAAATGAGTGCATCTACACTACTCATGAATTGGAAATCGTTAGCCGCCTGGACCAAAACCAAATATCATGCAAAGATGCATAAACTAGCGTTGACAAGACCAATAAAGCTCAACAAAACCCAAAGACCGGTAATGCTGAAGCTATCCAAAACAATGATGAAAGGAAACAGGATAATTTTATCTTAAGAAACCAGATAAAATACACCCCAGGAATTCATATCCCCACAATAAGAAATTATGAGAGGGATAATAAGGATACTAAGGATAAGAAGAATGACAAGTCAAGAAATATCAGTACCAGCAAAGGGCCGAAACTAACCCTATGCAATGCTAATAGTCATCAGGTAACCAATAAACAAATACTAATTCATCAAAAACCTAGTAGCAATCCAAACAACAGCAATAGCAAAATCAACAAGGTCTCTTATCATCAACCCAAAACTTTCTCAATAAGCTTCAGTACAGTAGCGAACTTATTAATTACTGAAAAGAAACAAACCCCGTCAAATTTGATATACCAGCTATTAGGCAAACTTTTGGAAAAATATTTCCAAATGCAATAGTGACAGATTATATAAATAATATGAACCTTTACTCAGAACGTAAATGTTTGATACTATGGCAAGGGAATTGCCGTGGGATCATTAATAACAAATCTGAACTCGTTATTAAATTAACAAATAACGAATCGCAAAAAAACAAGTGTTATCTACCTGAAGGAAACGTATCTATCAATGCTACTAGGTGTATGCCAAAAATTCCAGAATTTTCAGCAGGATATTTCAAATATAGAGATAATGGCACAAATGGGGGAGGCCTAGCTATTTATGTTAGAGACTCTTTGCCAAACGCCACTAAGGTAAAAATAAACCAAGAAACGGACGGTCAGGAATAACTTGAATCATTTGAATTAAATCTATTTTAATTAACAGTGAACGATTCCAAATAAAGCCTTATCATATTTATGATCCAGGGGCAACAACCATACCACAGTAGATACCTACAGACAGATGACTTGTGATCGCATAGATAACATTATATGTGGAGGCTTAAATGCCCACAGTGAACGGTGGGGTGGTACCAAGCTTGGCAAGAGAGGAAAATTAATCGAGAAATGGGTTGTCGAATCCAACCTAGTAATACTAAGCAATGGTTCTCGTACGAGAATTGACCCAGAGAATGGCGCTCTGTCAGCAATAGACCTCACCATCTGTTCCCCAAAGTTAGCACAAATAACAAACTGGGAAGTTGATGAAAACAGCACCTTAAGAATCGATCACTTTCCGCTAATAGTCACCCTGAATACAATGGCCCAGATAAATCCATCAAATAACATAACAAGATGGAAATGTCACAAAGATGACTGGAATCTATTCAAGACCATCCTTTCCATCTATTCTCAGGACGATCTATACGATGAAAATATTGACAAAATATAACCAAAACATTGTCAAGGCTTTAACCGAAGAGGCCACACAGAGCATCCCCAAAACAGGAGGACCACTATCCAAACCCTCACTCCCATAGTGGAATGATGAATATAAAAAGCACTCAAAGACAAGAAAAAAAACCCTTAAATGTAAATATACATGGCTATGTGTGTGTGTGTGTGTGTGTGGTTTGGATTTTTAACGTAGCTTTAACAGTTTTTCAGTCATATCGCTACGATGTCTGCAGTGTGGCAGTTTATAGTGATGTCCAGTACTAGGGCATCATGCTGCAGACATGCAGCATGATGTCCCACCCAGTCACATTATCCTGACACCAGGCCAACCAGTCCTAACACTAACCTCTAAATGCTGAGCGCAAGCGAGGCAGCTGTTAGTACCATTTTTGTAAGTCTTTGGTATGACTCGGCCGGGGATCGAACCCACGACTTCCCGCACATACAGGGCTGTCAAAGGACTTTAGGATATACGTGGATAAAGAAAAAGAAATTTTTAAAAAATACTCATGATGCAAAAGAAGCATTATAGTATGATTTCTGCACAAATATTAACGTCAAATGCAGTGGAAAACATGGGACAAGAGCAAGGCCATTAAGGGTAAGACTAAGCAACATACGCCCAAATTACCTGAAGCTTTTACCAGCAAAGAAAAGGCAAATCAATTGGCTAAACACTTCTCAGGCATGAGTAAGAACACCAATCATACCAAACAATTTCAAGAAAACAGCAAGAAAAGAGAAAAACAAATACTCGCATTTATTTACTGGTTTAGGACCCAAGCAGTCTGCATTAAATGAGGACTTTACAAGAATGCAAATCCACATTGGTAAAGAAAAAAGCAACATCGCCCGGGGACGATCAACTTGGATATGAAATTTATAATAAAAAAACATACAAGAAAATGTAGAAATAATAATAATATATCTACTCAACGTAATCTGGATGAAAGGTCGCCTCCAAAAAAATTGGAAACAAGCAATTGTAATACCAATTTCAAAATCGGGCAGAGACCAAACTGAAATAAATGCATATAGACCAATATCACTCACTGATAATATATGCAAAATAATGGAAAAGATGATTAATGATTAATGACGGATTAAAACAAACCACCTGGATGGCAATAACTACATATTAGAAAATCAAAGAGGCTTTCGCAATAAAAGGTCTACCACAGATTAATTATTTAGACTTGAATCAAATTTCAATTTGGCCTTCAGTGCTAAACGGAAGCGCGACCGCCATCTAGTTGCAGTCTTTCTCGACTTGGAAAATGCTTTCAACCTTGTATAGACCAAAGGCCTTATTGCGAAATTAAACCATTACGTAAAATAACCGGCCGCATACATAACTGGATTTCCGACTTCTTAACAGGTCGGAAAATGGTAGCAAGAGTATGAGATCAATACTCTGATATGTACCCCCTAGGAAACGGCACACCCCAAGGTAGTTTACTTAGCCCACATTGTTTAATATCATGATCAACGACTTAGGTCACACACTAAATCTAACAAAAGCTGACCTATCCCAATTTGCAGACGATAGTGGTATGTGGAAGGCAGGTAATCGTACTAGTCAAACAGTCATTGGAGTGATACAAGAAAGTCTCAAACAAATAGGTCGGTGGGCTGATAAATGAGGTTTTAACATATATCACGGTAAAACCGTAGCAATTGTGTTCTCACCCAGCACCAAACGTATATTAGAATATCCTAAGTGATATATGCAAAACACACAAGAAGTGTTAGCCAAATGCTTAGGAATGTTTTTTGACGAACACTTTACATCAAAATACCACACAACAGAACTAGTCCAGAGATGGAAAGTAGATTTAAATCTCCCACGAAATCTCAAAGACACTTCATGGGGAGCTAACCAAGAAACCCTACTAACATTATACAGTGCCCTTATAAGATCAAAAATGGACTATGCATGTCAGGTTTATGAATTATCAAGTCAAAACATCGTTAGAAAGCTTGACAGTATCCAATATAAGGCATTGACCGTGTGCACAAAAACATTACGATCTACATTGCTGGAGGAATTACAGATACTAAATGGAGAAATGCTATTACAACTTAGACGACAAGAATGTTCATTAAGATGTCATACTCGCATCTGTATACATTCGCTAGCACATCCCACAAGGAAGATCATACAAAACATGTACTATTCCATTCAGTCATAGATTAGTTGCAAATATACCAGAGGAAAAAATCCACCAATTAACCTAAGATTTATCCTTAGAAACATTGCACGCTGAATAAACTAGTTGCCCAGACAGGACACCCAGGACGGGTATAATTCCCGGTATTAATACACAAGCTTTAACATACGGCTCTAAACAAGACCAAGAATACGAGATAAGAACCAAATTATCATCAGAAATTGAGGAAACATATACAGGAGTCATCAAAATTTACACTGATGGATCCAAGTAGAATAGCAGCAGCAATCGTCATACCAGAAGCAAACACGGAACTGGGGGTTCGACTACCGGACAACTGCTCCATATATACAGTTGAGTTTGGGCTATAATCGAAGCATTAAAATGGGTCCAACAAAATAAGATAAGCAAGTCGGTGATTTATTAATGATTCCCTAAGTGAAATTAGCTCGATTAAATCGGGCAATAACATCACAGCAGATAATTTCCTGATAGAAACTAATATTATAATAAAGTACCTGATACTTAAAAATCAATCAACAGAATTCATATGAGTACCATCCCATCCTGGAATAGCAGGTAACGAAAAAGTCGATCAAGTTGCCAAACAGAAACTCCAGGAACTAAATGCAATAGCACTAAAATATAGTGCACAGGAAATATACAGCATTATTAGAATGAAGACTGACAGTAAATGTCAAAAAGAATTGGATAACAGCAAGAAAGGACATACCTTATTACAAGAAGAAATTAAAAGAAATAACAAACCATTAGCAACTGTTAATAAATTGTGATAAAAGTAATTATTTACAGAATTAGAAAAAAACAAAAAAAAAATAAGCCAGCAGATTTGGGAAATACCTGATATGACAATTTTCCCCATTGCCCATATCCAGAAAATTTACTCCACGTTTTCAATATTTGTCCGAATGATCGAGAACAAAGAATTATATTTGGATCAAAACAGAAACCACAAAGAGCTCCATCAAATTATCCAGAAAATTCCTGCGAAACTCTAGCCCAAGTATAGAAAAGACATACTTAAATAGTATTAGCTTCCTTACTGACATTGGAAAAAGGAGAAATAAATTGATTTCCCCAGACTTCCCAAAAATATTTTTTCCAAACCCCGGCTTAAATGGGCATTCACAGAGAGACATGAGGGATATCGACTGACGAAGGACGCGAGAATTCAGGTCGCATAGGGCCTGGTTCAGCCAACGGGCAGACACAGAATCGGCATCGGTAGATATAACGCTCCTGCCACTATTACGCCTGCGGGCCGAAGTGTGGTATTATAACTCAAAGCAATGCATATGGTAGTGATCGTAACTGACACAATTAAGCAATGCAATAAATGCCCAATGAGAGGTACCAAAATAATCTATTAGTAACAAGTAATCAGATAAATGTACAGGTATGAATAGAACAATCCAACTCAAGCAATGCACATGGTAACATAATCATAATCAACACCATTAAATAAAACAATACTCTTTGTTCCTAATAAATTAAATAAGAGCAATTGCCAATAGCAATGCAATAATAATAAGTCTGGACAGAGTAGGCTACTAACATCTCTATACTACAAAGGTAACAGCAGATTAAACTTAGAATTACTCACCTAACTAATTAACAAGAAAATAGTGACATACTGTGAACCATCAGGTATCTATAAATTAATAATATAATATCAATTATACAAAACCCCAAAATAGCTCTATAAGGTGGTCAAAATACAAGACCATCAGGTACAGCTACACAATGTGGCAACCAAATAAGAAATTTTTAACTAGAGTCTCAAATTAGAATAAATAAGGCAAACCCATGCCACTAGCTTCTTCTGCACAAAGCGGATTAAAAGCTTTATTATTATAAGGTCCCAACTTTTAACGTTTTTAATTAATTGCTCCTTCAGCTGTCATCGATGTGGTTCTATTTTCTTTTCGTTACAGCACAGAATTATCAAGTCAAACTTGTGTTTAGATGAGATTTCATTTGTCGGCAAAATTGGGATCAAAATTATAAACAAGATAACAAAGGTGGCTTCAATGGGCGTGGGCTCCTCCAGTACTACCCAACTACCTTTCCACGTCCGGACATTTCAATTAAACAGTATTTTATGCACACTGAAATCCGTGAGGGGTGAGGCTCTGTTTCCACTACTCACGACTAATTAAATATCTCACATTGTGGGAAGTAATCAGTCGCGCATAGTGCAGGGAGTCATTATGTAGAACACAAGAGTATTAGGGTTGAATTAAATGGGGAAAAAAAACCCCTCTCATGTGACAAATTCCACTTAGTACAGTTACATCAGAATAGGTGCTTCAACACTATTCGCATAAACGCCGTGTATATAATAATCATATAATTTACAAAAAGCTATTTGCCTGGCAGCAGAGTACCTGAGCTGCGGAAAACACTCATTTGTGCTGCAGATTACCTTTTCCATATTTGAAAGTCATTGTTGCTAACACTTGCACAATGCTATATTCCTTAACATCGAGTTGAAATAGAACTTTTCGGGTACATGTTGAGTTAATCTTTTAGGTAAAAAAGAACTCCAGTATGGTCATCCAAATGATGACCTTTTTCACTTGTTCATTCAGAACAGACATATTTCTTTGTATTTTATGCTGAAACGAGTTGCTAGTTAAAGTGTAAATGTTGAAACTTTGCAGTTTTCTTAGGTAATGTCAGCTGTTTACTGCTTATGTTTTATATTGTTTTGTATTCATTCGAACGGTAAATCTGAGTAACATAATTCTTTCCTTATTCAAGATGGCAAAGCATACACTACAATTACATTAAGAAACAGCATAGAGCAAAAGTCGATCCTGGAGTTTTTGTATAAGAGGTAGACATATTACCATTCAGCTACATCAGTGGATGCACTGGAAAATGATATTTCTTTGAATGTGTTAATACTGGCAGTTGATAACAAAATTATGAACCATCTAATTAAAATACGAATTATGAAAAGCTTTTGTCTTTGGGAAAACCATTAATTCATGGACTAGCCTCGAATTGTTCGCACACCTTATCATAATTATTATACGTGAGTGCCATATGAAATAGATAAAATGAAAAAATATGTCACATGCTTGATTTTTCATATCCAAAGGCCACTTCATATGTACAGAAAACTACAAAGGTTCGTCAGCTATAGTAGTAAATCTACTATGGCCGGTCATATGTAACAAAGAAGAAAATAGTTGTGGTATGATGCCAACTACCAATTCAAAGTGGAAAGCAATTTCCAAATATTTTCTTCACCTTGGAGGCTTTATCTTCTAGCAGTTTTTTCTCACTTTCAGAACATTTCCAGCAAAAGCATGATTTGTCTATCAAACTTTTAGAGGCAGTTACATGAGTATTGATTATTTTTTTTTTTAAAGTTATGTATGCCTTAACACTTCCTAAGCAGTTTTTAGGCTGGCATTGTCCGGAGAAAATTAAATTTACTTGCAAAGATGATTAATATTAAATGAAGGGCTGAGTCATTGAACTAAACTGCCAATACTGCTAAACTAACTGTTACTAAACTGCTTCCTCCCTGCTAATATGAATTATTTTGGTGTAATTTCATTAAACGCAACACATAAAAGAAGATATTAGATGGCAAATGAGGCAGACGCAGCTAACTTGTCAGGGATAAACGTAAAATTGTATGACTGGCAAATAATATAATAATGAAGAATAACCTATAAAGCATTTTAAAAAATCAACCCTCAACTGTTAACAAAGAATTTTATTGTGTTTCATTTAAACATATTTTTCGAACTTTTCCAAGCATTTGTCATTTCGTTTATCACTATTTTATTAAATTCAACTTTTTGCAGATCTTCCTAATTGTTGTGCGCAGATCCAATAATATCTTTAATGAGAGGAGAAATGAGTTTATTATTAAGCAAACTAAAATATACATCAAACATGACAGTGAGATGTTAATATTATTTTTAAAATAAGGTCAAAACAAGACTGCTGTCACTGATCTGAGACAATAAGTGACTTCAGAAAAACATAGAGACTTTATCGGTAAGGTATAATGAAATATCATGAACTACCACTGTCAGCATGGATAATATGCATGTTAAAGGTTCAGATATCTGTTTGGATTCTTACTTCCAAAAAACACCATGGATGTAAATAAGTACTTCCTGCACCTCTCAACTTTATGTAAACTTTGTATTTAATGTTTGTTCTTATTAAGATGGGATTCTTTTCATCCACTATGGAGAGTAATCAAATTGACATACCATGTCCCATAAACACAATTTTCTTTGTATCCCTCCAATGAAATTTAAGGATCTAAGTACTATTTTACATGCTTCTATGCTATTTACTTGGGACTGTTAAAATACTGTCCACTGTGACTTTGCTATAATGTCAACGCCAAAGCCTGATCATTCTGGGCCGTGGCATGAACAGCACTTGTAGATTAAGTCCGCTGTGGAACCTACTTGAATATTTAGTTAGGTCTCCTGATCAACTGTATGAAGTCTAACATGAACACCTAGATCCAGGCGAAACGTATTCGTGCTAGTATTTTAAATCAACGGCAGCAATAATATTTTTTAAATGTTTGGTATCGTCCCATAAGACAGTATTTTAAGGTTTGTTTCAGTGAAAAATAGACATCTGAAACCATTGTTACTCTGCTATATACATTCCGTTTGGTTTAGTTCTCAATGATAAATCACGACAAATAGGTTCAGTGCTGCTGCAAATGTAGAAAACAATACTCGTGAAATCAAAGTATTTACCAATCATTGTATTCTGACAAACTTGTAAAATGTTCACTTTTATGATATCCAGAGTTGCAATGTAACACTAATAACACAAAGTATATATATATATATATATATATATATATATATATATATATATATATATATCTGTCTGTCACTGCTTCAATTTTGATCGAATGTACAAGAAATCCCACATAATTTAAGACTCCATCTTTCTTTCTGAAGTAAATCCCACCTGGATTCAAAGAGTTCCCCACTTTTACCTGGTACTTTTCTGTTATAGAATATTGTCTAGTGCAGTGTATCTTAGTATTGGTTACCAACCTAATAGGCAATAGATGCCACTTAAATTTGGCACCTTTTCTTGTCTGCATAAATTGTAATATTGGCAGTCCTATATTTAAGTGCAGTTGTGAAGCCTGCAAAACTATTGATACAACTCCTGGAAACACAATTGTGGCAGTAGTCCCTACATCAGAAATAATTAAAGCAACACCAACATTGCCAACAAACAGTGAAGGAGCCGAAGGAGGAAATGCAAACACAAACGTTGATGAACCAATGAAAGATATGACAGCATCAGAAATAGGAGCAGCAGCAGCGACAACAAAGACAAATACTACAACAAGAGCACTACCAATAGACTCTATTAAAGAACGACTACTTAGCAACCTGACTAATGTGGACAGACCTAAACCCAGTAGCGGAGAGCCCAAAATAAAACCAGATATATAACAATTGGTAGACGTAATCAATTACAATTGGTAGATATAATCAGTTACATCTTTGACCAAATACACCTAATACACCTACTTGAAAATATTAAAACAACAGCCAAGCACATCGATGTGATAAGAAAACAAATCCTTGAAGTGCATTTGAAACTATACGACGGCGGTTGTTTGAACAAAAAACTTAGAAAGAAATATACAGAAGACAAAGAACTCACTGTTGATATCAGAACCCTAGGGCGAAAGTTTTTGAATTGCCCCTATGAAGTCATAACCTTAACAGTTAATGAAATCTACAAGATCCGTGATATGCAGACCAAACTAATTGAAATGCATCATCACTGGGGCCGCTTGGCAGCCGTATTAAAATACAAGGGACGAGCAAGGGAGAGGTTTCAAGCTCCAGGATGTATCTACCAGTTCCTGTTCCCGTCCTCTGAGGTGTATGCTCGGCACTTTTTAGGGTTTAACCGATTGCCTCACATTAAGAGGTTTAAAGCTGGCCTGAAACCTGGACTCGATAACACTATTACAAATACCATGGTCCTTATCCACCATTCTAAATTTACATCTGAAACTCTAACTATACGACAAAACAATAGACCTTACCAGATTCACTTCTTTTCACTTATATATATATATATATATATATATATATATATATATATATATATATATATATATATATATAT